>JBBBDQ010000676.1:2712500-2815000 GCA_037127315.1 Ascarosepion bandense | reverse complement strand
ATATTAGCAGTATAGCCAGGCGTTGCTCGGGTGTAATGAAAGCTTTTATATATATTATCGATTTTCTGCACTATTGTAATAACTACAACCTTGAAACTTCTGAATATGGTTTCTTATGTCTATGAGTATCAAATTTGATTAAAATCTGACCACTCCTTCTATTACCAGATTTTTTCGATTATCGATTTTTCGACATTTATCGGGGGTACCTCGACACAAAACCTAGCAACGAACACTCGCGGACGCTTATAGTACAATTGTGTAAATTTTAAAGAAAATCGGTTCAGCCGTTTCAAAGTCTATAGGTAACGGACAAACACACACACAGAGTTACACACACAGAGACAAAGTTCCATTTATAAATAAGTTTATATATATATATATATATATATATATATATATATATATATATATATTCATTAATATTCGAGCTTTCATAACTTGTAGTAAAGTATAATCCACAACAGCCTTTATTAAAATAGAGAAAATAAGCTTTCAACTCAGTGTAAAACATGGGAATAAAAGTCGCAATTAATTTCTCATCAAAAGATGAATCATGTAGGTCGTTGTTGAAAACAACTAATGTCGATGGATAGAACACTGGATGACCTCTACATCGTTAAACACGATTTCCATAATATGACAAAGATTGGATTAGATCAATTATATACGGCCAGTGACACCATAGGCTTTTAGCTTTTTTTTTAATCATTTCACCCCAAGCAAGGCATTCCACTGCCACTATTGCGCATGGGGTTCCTTTGGGGAAGGTGCTGAGAGAGTGATTAGATATAGGAAATGTCAAAAGGAGGGAGATAGACGAGTAAGGATGTACATAGGAAGAGTGTTTGAGAGAATGGGTGCGAGTTAGTGTGTTAGGAGGTGTCTATTGACCTTACATTTAAATTCCTGGAGATTGTAGCTATCAGGGAAGCAAGTATGTGGAAGGGAATTACACAGGCGTAAGGTGCGAGAAAAGAAACTGTTGGAGTAGAAATTGTGGTTCCATTTTATCGGTTTCATTGTAAAAGGGTGTGACCTAGTTACTAATCTAGTATCTCGTGCAAATTCGTACCTAGGAGGTACCAGTGATCTAAGTTCAACGGAACAGAAGCCGTGAAAGTACTTAGAGAAGAGGCGCAGGGCAGCCACGTCACGCCGGTGAGAGAGTGACTGCAGGCGGTCTGCTAAGTCATTATCGATCACATTACAGATTCTCAGTTGTATTTTGTCAAGAACCCAGAGGGGAACTGCAGGGGCACCTTACCAGATGTGGCAGCATTATTCAATACACGGGCGGATGGTAGATTTATATATGTGCAGGATAGATTAAGACGGAAAAAACTTCCGAGCCCTGCACAGAGAACCGACTTTCATAGCAGCGGATTTAGCAATGGATTCGATATAGTCATTTCACTTGAGGTCCGATGAGAGTGTGAGGCCAAGGAGGCGTAGTGTTTTACTCTCAGAGATGCTAGCCTGTTCCATGCTAATAGGGGGTAGGGGCGATTGTCTATGATTGTTAATAGATAGCAGCTTTGTTTTGGAAGCATTAAAATTAAATTCGAATTTGATTAGATGCTGTTGCTATAGAAGAAATTTGAAAACTTGTGAAAATTCAGATCGTAAGACACAGGATAGGTAATACAATAAATATAATTCTATCATTAAAAACAATGATGAAATTCTTTAATTTCTTTTATATTTTCAAACATTTCTAACAATAGATCTATCCATGAAATCAATACGTAAGGATTAAAATTTATTCTCTAAAATTATAAATACTACGACATCCGTCAGTGCAACTATGAAGGAATTTCCCCTAAAATAAAAGTAATTCTAATATTGTTTTGCGGAAACACACCTATTATTCATATCATGGACTCTCCCTCCTAAATTAATAAGAGTTGACAGGAAGTTCATGGGATGTCTTTAGACATTGGCGTTCACTAGGCTCTTGATATTAGTCGGCAGTTAACCGAATACTAAGGAGTCAGCTATTAGTGGAAGATTACCATGTTACTAACATTTTGGGAACGTTAAGTCGATTAGCAACCGACATAACACGATCATAACCTTAAGTGCGAAAACTACTCCGCAACAAATTTTTTATTGAATTATAAGTACTTTGTTTTACGAAGACAGTTGCTGAGAATATGTTAGAAGTTAACAATAACGTTTACATCCACTATAATTAACGCTTTTATTCTATGATAATGTTATATGCTTAGGGCAGTCTTTACAAAAGTCGTCATATTTATATACACGCACAGAAGAGAATCACCAAAAATTACCATACAAATTCCTGGTCTCACTTTCATGTCAGAAAAACATGATTTATTAAACAATTTCGAAGTTTCGAAATTATTAATTTGTTTCTTTTTTAATGAAAACAATCTTTTTGCCTCTTTCTTTTAATTAGACATATTTTAACAGGAAAAGTATATAAATTTAATAAAATATGCTAATTTTTGCACCAAATTATTATCATTATACATATATATTCAACGGGCGGAACCAGACAATTTAAGTAAATTTGAACTGTTGAAATAAATCACAATTTATAGCCGTCTGAATATGCGCTCAACGTTTTTCAATATTTTATAAGGCTCTAGATAATACCTATCGAGTTCTCTGTTTATATCAAATTAATAAAATATAATCAAATAATTATAATAAATAAAATCCATTGTCCTCTCCGTCTTTACGGATCTGGCATTCTTATATATATATATATATATATATATATATATATATATATATATATATATATATATATGTGTGTGTGTGTGTGTGTGTGTGTGTGTGTGTGTGTGTGTGTGTGTGATAGCACGACTCGGAGTTTCATGCGCTCTGCGATCATCAGGTACATATTATGAACTGACTGTTTTTAGATTTTATTTATCTTTACTTTTGCTTCTCGCGTTGTTAAAGGTCGTTATAAATTATAAATCTGGGATGAGGTTTTTTTAATTTATTAAACGTATAATTATTTTGAGTTAAGTTATAGCGAAACATGAAACGGGAAAAAAATCTTAGAAGTAATAAATAAAACTGTTAGGGGCAGATTTTTGGCGTGTAATTAAAGGGTGGCCACTTGTGTTTTTTCTTCTGTGGGCGAAGTCATTGGAATAAATGAAATGGGT
The DNA here is from genome assembly GCA_037127315.1 of Ascarosepion bandense. Classification (NCBI taxonomy): domain Eukaryota; kingdom Metazoa; phylum Mollusca; class Cephalopoda; order Sepiida; family Sepiidae; genus Ascarosepion; species Ascarosepion bandense. The sequence continues at coordinate 2,811,854 of JBBBDQ010000676.1, read as the reverse complement.
TCTCTCGGTGACTGGCATCTGTATACACTGCTTACATACAAGACGTTAAAATTTCCCTTCTCTGGACCCATGCGCCAATGGCTTAGTGGAGTAGAGACTCCGACTGACACCAAATCGGTCGAGTTTCGATCCCGGCCAGAAGCAAGTGGATATGTCTAGCCACACCGATGAGCTGTGATACAGCGAAATGGGATTGTATGTGGATGACAAATATATACATATATATATATATATTTCCAAACTTATCGTCTTAGTGGATGGTTATATAATGGCGTATTATTTTATTTAACTTTTCATTAAATATTTATTCTTTTTCTGTAATTTTTTATGTTCTATTATTTCAATTCGTCTAATATTATTCTTACATTGGGTCTTTATCAAAGGAACTACTTTTATATATTATTCTTCTTCTATGTTCCATGTCCTTTCAGGACATAGGCGATCATGGCTTTCCACGTCTTCCTATCCCTGGTGGCTCCTAGTATGCCTTCTACTGTTACACCACGCAACCCCCATGCTGTCATTCAGCTTCTCAGGCCCTTCAGGTATGTTATCCGCTGCTTTTTGTCTCTTTTCCCCTATGTCTGGCCTGCTACTATCAGGTTCTCCAAGCCTAACTTCCTTATTGCATGTCCCAGGAACTTTAGTTGTCACTTCCTGACACTCGATATTAATTTCCATTTTGTTTCCATCCTTTTCAAAACCTCATCATTGGTCACATGCTCGGCTCATGATATCCGCAGCATCCTTCTGCAGAACCACATTTCAGCTGCTTCCAGTTTTTCTTACATCTTTGATGATATTTTCCAGCATTCACTGCCATATTGAAGAACAGCCATCACATAGCAATCTAGTATTCTCTTCTTTGTTTCTAGTGAATTTTTTCTTTCTCTTAATACTTTACTCAGCTTCTTCGCCATGCCAATTCGCCTTCGGATCTCTGTGTCGCACTTTCCGTCTTTTGTTAGAACACTTCCCAGGTATTTAAATTTTTGTACCTGCTTGTTTCTAATATACTCCGCCTGTATTTGGCATTTTGGGATGCCCTTTTTGCTGATGACCATGCATTCTGTTTTCTTGCAGTTTATTTGTAGTCCTTTCTGTCATTCTCTTCAACTACCTCCATATATTTCATATATATATTTCCCATATTACCACCCTTTATATAATTTTATTAAACATTCATGTTTTCTTTATTGTCTGTAAATTGTTGGGGTTACATACAGATTTTCTTCAGTGTTTTACAGATTTTGCAATGTTGCTCGTAAGTGATTCGCACAAAATCTGTTACTGTTTCTTTTTCTCCACATTTAACACATTTAGAGGCTCCATGGCCAATGGAATGAAAAGAATGCTCTTTAATCTTTCTAACAATTTAAGCATTCAGGGTACATTTCGCTCGATTCTCTAGCTCGTAGCTTTTTACGAAACTTTAAAAAAATCGTATAAAATATAAATTGATATTATGGTATTCTCAAAAATAATTGTGTCAGACTTTACATAGAATAATTAAATCATCGAGATTTACGCATACCTCTTTAGTCACCATTCTTTAATATCTTTTGTTTCTGATTTTAGCTTTCTTTCTCTTTTCAACCATGATTTTACTTTTTCTTTCCATTTCCTTAATTTTTGGTGCAATTTGTATTGTTTAGATAATCGAATAGATCAATTTTATGAACCGTAAACGGCGTGTTGGCTCTTCTAATATTTTAATACACATGCAATTTGCTAGATGGGCTGTTGAAATGATTTTTGATCAGCATTGAATTGATCAGATGTCGGTTCTTCAATATGGCAGTGACTGTTGGATATTGTCTTCTAAGCTGAAGAAAAACTTGAAGCAGCTGAAATGTGGTTCTACAGGATGCTGCGGATATCATGGACTGAGTATGTGAGCAATGGTGATGTTTTGGAAAGAATGGAGACGAAATAGAAATTAATACTGAGAATCAGGACGAGACACCTAAAGTTCCTGGGACATGCATTGAGGAAGGAGAGCTTGGAGAACCTATTACTAACAGTTCAGATAGAGGGGAAAAAGCGACAGGGGAAAGCAACGGATAACATATTTGGAGGACCTGATCAGGTGGATGACGGAACGAAGGTTGCGTGTTGCAACAGAATAAAGCGTGCTAAGAACCACCAGTAAAAGAGAGATGTGGAAAGCCATGATCACCTACGTCCTGAAAGAACATGACACCTAAAAGAAGAAGAAGAACGGCATGATTACTAATACAAGCTTGTAAAATTTTTTATCCCTCGTAATTTCTAAAATGCTGTGTTCAATTTATATTTGTTAACATCAAATGGAACATATATTTCGTACATTACCTTCTAGTTTGTTTTAATTCTATTTCTCTTAACAGTTTTCTGAACCGAAGTTATGAAAGATTTTACAAGATTAAATTTATTGTTCTCCAGATACACGTGAAAGAACCATTGTGTTATTACTGACCCACTATCCAAGTTATAATTCAACTAATTTTGTGGCAAGAGATGCGCTTGCGTCACAAAAGATAACACTTATACCAGTCAAGTAGGCCATTTTCTTTTTGCGGCCCTTTGTACGGACTGTCAAACAACCGATCAAGCCCAGTGTGACAAACATCCGTTTTGTCTGTATCCCGCTGCTGACCTCGCTATCTTAACATTGATTAGACGAACTGATTCGACATTCAGTTCCCAATAATAGAATCGGCTACGGAAGAGTTGAGCGGAGAAATTGAAGCGATGACACCGGCTAATGTATTAATTCCACAACAACCACGCGCTGACCGTCAAATCTTTGGCACAAACCCGGTATTATTGCAAGCTGACTTGCATTCAATAAACGGGCGTTAGGATTCTATTACAGGTCGTTGTTGGTGTTCTGGCAGCGGGGACGTTTGCCAGTTCATGATATGCTCGAAGAGATATCAGTTTGAATGGCTTGTCAATAAAGTGATATTTCGTTCGAGTTGAGCTAGAAGAGATTTAATAGCAACTGATTCTGAATACATTTGTTCTGGCGCATTGGACGCAAGAGTTGTTAGTATAATTACATAGGGACACTGGCAGTTTTTACAAGATGACCATAAATGAAATGTATTTGTATTAAAGGTGCGTCTCTAGTCGTAGCAGCAGCACCATATTATTTTAATTTGTATCAAACAGAAATAGCACCAATAGTATTAAATTACGGATTAAGCGTATTTATGGTATCATGTATGGAGTAATCTTGTTGAATTTTATGATGTTATTTTTATATTTTTTGTATTGATTACGTAGTTTTCTATGTATTATCAAAAATCTTCAGGTTATTTAGCGCCGGAAAATGTTTCTTATATTGTGAAAATTTGTGGAGGATAAATATTCAATGAAATAAGTCTTACTATTTAACCCATACCTGGGAAAGAAAAGGGGGTTTATGTATTTAACATGAGTGTATTACTAACCCAGTTAGAACCCTATTCTCTAATTAAGAATTCGGTGACATTATTCATTACAATACACACAATCTTAAATTAGCTGTTAATCACAAGTAGTTACCCATATAGTTACTCATCACGATTGATGTTGCTTAACTTCAGCAATCGTACAAAGACTGATGTTTGAACGTAACTTGGCCGTGAATTTTATTATTAAAAATTCATAGCATAAGAATGGGACCAAACTTTATCTGTTATCCTAAGTAGTATTAGTACAGCACTTATGTTCATGATAGTGAGAATAACCGTTTCCATTCAGCAAACTTTATGCATTCATTAGCCGAACATTTTATCCTGACTCAAGGCTGATTTTTTAAGTCTTTTACTTTATTTTAAAAAAGTTAAGAAAATAACCTTCTCAAGTTATCTAGTAATGATGGAAGGTTATTTCCTGACCTTTGTCTGGAACAACTTCGAAAGTGAATATTTTTATCTCTTTTCGTTCTCTTCTAGTAATACATATTCTCCCTTTAGTTGTTACTGCTGTTGGAATCAAGTGATTTTATTACTTGGTTAAGTTGTTTCCAATTCTCTAGCTTCAGTATGTAAGATCTGATGAAGTGTATTTAGAACCTAAGGATTCGTTCGCTTGAAGCCATTTTTATTGATTGGTATGTTAAAACAGTTTTCTAATATATTAACTCGCTTAGAAATTTCTGAACGGGTTGGACGCCATTTATGACATCGAAATTAGTTTAAGAACATGTCTTCTTCTCAGAGAAATTTTTTGGCGTTGGATTATCTTGCGATGTTAGATAAAACTTCCACTAGCACAACTTATCATGTTTTCTATTTTCTGACCACCTATATTAAATTTGTTACAGGTGCTAATAAGGACAAACTGGCCTTGTCGATGCAGACGTTGGTTAGTTGCTGTGACTTGATCCAAGGAGTTGTGAGTTCAATACCAGGCTACAGAAGTTGTGAACAAGTAACTTGCAGGGTTAGAGGAAGATATCTCTTGACTTCCAGTCGACGCATTAGTACGCAAGGAATGAGGAGGATATACCCAAGGGATTGTAATAAAAGGGTTCGGTTCGAAATTTCTAGCACCTGAAGAAGGTCGGAACGTTCAACGGCTGAAACGTCGTACAAACGGCAACAAAAGCGAGGACAATAGTCTGAAAAATATAGATAATGTAAATACTGTTAATAAGAATAAAATGCCAAATACAGGTGGGGGGGGATACCAGAAGCAAGCAAACACAAAAATTAAATACCTAGGAAGTGTTAACAGGAGATGAAAAGTGCGACACAGAGATCTGAAGGCGAATTGGCATGGAAAAGGATGCATTCCAGAAGCTGAGTAAAGTACTATGACACAGGAAAATTTCACTAAAAACAAAGAAGAGAGTGATAGATTGCTATGTGATGTCAGTTCGTTGACTGAGCATGCAAGCAACGATGAGGTGTTGGAAAGAATGGCAACGAAAAGAAAATTAATAGTGAGCATCAGGAAGAGACAATTGAAGTTCCTGGGACATGCAATAGGGAAGGAGGGCTTGGAGAATCTGATACTGACAGGCCAGATAGAAGGAAATAGAGAAAGAGGAAGGCAGCGGATAACAAATTTGAAGGGTGGATGACGGAACGGGGGTTGCGAGATGTAACAGGAGAAAACATACTAAAAGCCACAAGGGATAGGGAGACGTGGATAACCATGATTGGCTATTTTCTGAAAGCACAGGGCGCATAGAAGAAGAAGATTTGCCTATCGTCTAGTACACACTCCGCCCCGGTCTTTTGAACAGTGGTAGAGTTTGACTCTTTGTGTACGAGTCGGTTTCCAGTTTCTTCTATAATCTACTTCAATTGTATACTCTTAACACCTCCATCTTAACTTTTATTCCATAATTAAATCTTGACATTTTTAATTCTAGAGTTAACTGTTATATTTTCTCATTTTTTATTACGCTAATATAACATCATACAGTAATCATTTGAGTGCCTCTTGAGCCGAGTATTGGGTGAAAATTAGGTAAAAAAATAAAAAAAAGTGATGCATACACTGAGAAATTTGCATTCTGAAATTTTGCTTTATAAAATTTGATTCCGCATCATAGTTTCTTCATTGAAAAGGTTGTGACTATTCTCTATCAAATAAACCGCATATCATATGAAAATATATTTCTTTTTGTTCACTATTATTATTATTTTATGTATTTATTTCATTTAATTTTATTACCACATTTTTACGCTGTTCTACCAGAAAGTATCTCAACGTTGGAAACACTGTGTATTATTATTATGTAATGCTACATACCATGAAAACTTGACCTTTATATTTTATTCTTGTTGATTTTTAATTTATAGGCGATATGAATTAAAACTTATCTCACAGCTTTATAGGCGGTTGCATAATTTAAGATTGTATTTTTAAAATCCAGAATCCAGAATTTATTTACATATTCAAAATGTGATTCTGCTGAGAAAAAATCGATTTCGTCGATATTGCAGTTTTGCATAAATGCTTTGAAAAATAGAATAATTTTGTTCCCAAAAGAAACTATGATATGGAATTGGAATGAAAGCTGTGATGGCTTCTACCCTGAATCCACCGTAAAACTTCTGAATATTAGAATTAGATTCGAAACACATTTTTATATTATATACTGTTGCCGTTCTGGATCTCGACGAATGACGATTTTCTTGAAATATAACGACAAAGAACACGTATATATATATATATATATATATATATCTATATATATGTATGTATGTATATATATATAAAAACCTATATTTTTATTTTTTGTCATTGGCGATTGAGTGGAGTGGAGGGTAGCCAGAGATAACCACGAACATTGACGAAGTTGTCGCGAGTAGTTAACCAACGGGAATTACCTTTTCTCTTCCCTATGTTCTCTCTGTCTTCTGTTTTCGGCCAGAAAACCCAAACCTTATATAACCCGAAATTTACACGCATCTCTGCCTTTTCGGGTTTTTGCCTGTGTCATATATGGCCAGGCACATCTGTCCGTCACTTTCGTCGGCTACTGCCTTTCAAGACGGCTAATTTTGATGTCGATCATAGCCTCGTCAGCCATTGACCGCGTTTTCAAACTTGGATGTCAATTATAAATTTGTCGGCCACTTTTGTTTTTTCTGCTTTTGATGTCATTCATAGTTCTGTCGGTAATATATTAAATTTAGAGGGAGTAATGATGTAGTACAGTGGATATCGGCTCGGAACGAGAAACCGGGGAGCCGATCTCGAATTCCAGTTGAATCCATTGTATTCACTTACGCGCAAATACCCTTGGGAAAGGTATTAATCCGTCTTTTCCTTCCAGTTATGGGTTAAATAGCAGGACAGACTGGGTTCTATAGCCTTGGTCGGCAACCAGTCTACCGCAGAAAGCAATGGCAACCTACTGCGGGATAATATTCTGCCCAGTTAGTCATGTCTCTTTCGAGACATGATCGCCCAAGCGTGTATCACGTATGGCACTTAACTGACTGAATGATATTGAACTGCATTAGTAGTATCACAATACCGAAGACTACTACGAAAGCAAAATAGTAAAGTAAACACACGAGATATGCACTTAAATAGCCTCGTCAGATCGAAACATTTATATGGATGTTATGCAGGCTGCCAAAATCTTTTAGGAAAATAAAAAATGCTCAATTGTGTAAAATCGCATATTCAAATAAATGATTGAAATAATAAAGAACAAATAAATCTTAGCAAAATCTTATCCGTTACTGAAACTGGCACTAGAGAACCACAAAGAAATGTAATAACTAGTCAAAATCATATCACTTGAGAACTTTACCACAATCAGGCAGTCGGTGAAGTGCCATACGTGATAGACGCGTGGGCGATCATGTCTCGAAAGAGATATAACTGACTTTTCCAAAGATTTTCACTTAGAACGTTGCCATTATTTTCTACAGTAGACTGGTTGCCAGTCAAGGCTACAGATTCTGACTTGCTATTTCACCTATAGCATGACTGACTTTTCAGAAGATTTTCACTTAGAACGTTGCCATTATTTTCTACAGTAGACTGGTTGCCAGTCAAGGCTACAGATTCTAATCTAACCTGCTATTTCACCTATAGCTGGAGGAAGAAAAGACGCATTAATACCTTTCTTAATGGTATTTGGGCATAAGTGACTGCAAGAAATTCAAATGAAATTCGAACTCGGCTCTCCGACTTCTCGTTCCAAACGAAAGCTAAAATTAATATCACTTGTAAGTCGAAGAGGAATTAGCATAATCAACATGTTGGCATTTCTTATGACTTAGAACAAAAAGTGAGGAAGAAGTTGCCCATCATTGTAAACGGTTATCATTGCTCCTGGCGTAAATTTGGTTTGGTTCATACAAGATAACTTGATTTTAGATTCCATTTCTATTTAATCTACGCTAATCTTCCATTCATCTAATGATCGTGTGCAAAATTTAATAATTGATGCCAATTATCTGGTCTTGTTTGGAATGTCCAGAAAAATCAGAATAAAATAAAAGCAATTTTTTTGCGCGGAGAAAAATATTGTTGCACGGAACAAAGGACACTTAATTTACAAAAAAAAAAAAAAAATAGAAAGAGAAATGTGCTGATAAGCGACCACAATTCCCCAAACTGAATCTTTCGTGTTTTATATTCATTAGAGAGTGGCTCGCGTGTTGTCTGCGGAACAATTGCTGGGATGAGAAGTATAGTATAAGGCGTATCAGATGTCTGTCGTGTTTGATGTTACATCGGGACATTATATAATTCTAAATTAGTCGAATACATATCGAAGACACTGACCTGTCTCTTTGTTAACGAAAATTTTTCGTCACGCGATCACGCTTGGATGAATGTGAACATGCGTAGAAAATTAAATTGATATTTTCTCTGGTGCTAAATGCAGAATAATCGTTAACTGGAAGTTTTTTTTTTTTTCAAACGACAGGACCGATATGGTTAAGTCATACCATAATATCTTATAAATATCTGACAAAGTTGGCTAAAATATTAATTGTCACATTCGGTGATTGAATATTTAAAATTAACGTAGTTTAAAGCGATCAGATTTAGCTCAAAATTACTTAAATTGTTCCTTGTCTTAACAAAATGGGCGGATTAAAGAGTTCTCTTTTGAAAATTGCTTTAAATGAGATCATTAAAAAATATTAGATATTATAAATAATTTAATACAAAGTAAAGTAAAAAATATCATTAAGACGCAAGATCTTACTGAGTGTTAAATAACTAGAAAACAAAAATATTACAAAGAGAACAATAAAAGAACAGGGGTAAATGATTGACGTTGCATTTAAATTTGTGAAGATCAAACTTAACTGAAAAAATTACGACAGAGGTTTTCTAAGCGGTAAGTGTATGAGAAAAAATACTTGCATAAAAGTTAATGGTTCCGTCTACCCATTCAATTATAAAAAGATGAGACCAAATTTCCAATCCAGTACTGAGTTTAAATTCGTAAAGTCGAGATGAGAAAGAGGGTAACTTATCAATTAAGTTTCATGAAAGTTAATTAGTTTTTTAAATTCATTTAAAACTTAGTAATCTCTAATTTAGTGGAGGTTAATAATTAAGTGAACAGTTTTGTTTTGTAGGCGTTAAAATGAACATTGATTGTAGGTAATATTTTTAGATCGACTGCCAATTTGACATTATCAAACCGATCAGACTCAGCATTACGACAGAAATAAATAGATGTCATCACCATTGATACAGATTTGTCATCGAGAAGGTCAATGAAATTTACGAGCAACTTACGTTCGAGCATAGAGCTCTGTTGGACACCTGCATTAATGCAAAAAATATCTTGATTTGGCAGGTTAAATAAATATTCTTATGTTTGAATCAATTGATTATTCATAAGATTAAAATGGGCTTGTGTACCATATGTGCGTTGTGGTGCAGTGGATATGTTCTCGGAACGAGAAATCCGCGATCCGAGTTCGAATTCATTATTGCATCCATTTACGCGCAAATATCCTTGGGAAAATTATTCATCCGTCTCTTCTTTCTTACAGGGATGGGTAAAATAGCAGAACAGATTTGGTTCTATAGCCTTGGTTGGCAACCAGCCTAAGGCAGAAAGTAATGGCAACCTTCTCCGGGAATGTTCTTCTGTCAAGTCAGTCATGTCTCTTTCGAAACATGAACCCAAGGTTTCTAATTGGTAAATTTTGAGGAGCATTTAACCACTTCGTAATTGCTGTTGTTCCCACATCCACTCTGACCCGAGGTGGTAGGGTCCCAGCTATGGGCAAATGATTAACACTCAAACTGAAGTCAAAGCACACTAAAAGAATTAAAATGGATTTTTAAAATGAAAATTTCAGCAATAGAGTTTTGAAGGAAAATCATAACCACCAATATATTTATGAAGAAGAATATTACCAACAATACATTTTTGAAGAACAACATATTAACAGCAATATATTTTTGAAGAAAGAATACATATACAAGTAGTACATCTGAAAAAAACCTTTTTTCAAATATATGTCATTAAAACCTAATCAACAAACTTATTTCTTACAAAGAATACGTATTCTATTCATATAAATCTATTCCAAAATTATTGTCGGTATTAAATATCTTATTGGGGTTGATATGCTGTAAACTAAACCGAATTATCTTTTAAAATAGATGTCTGCACAATTTCTTTTCACATAAGTATTTTCTATTTTACTGAGTCATGTATGCCGTTCTATATTTGTAAGCTAGTAAATCCTAGTGAGAAATATTTTGTATGTAAATGTTCTGCTACATTGCTCTTTTAAATCTATTTATTATTCTTTATACATTTGTCCGCGGAGGTAACAAGTTTTAAAAAGGATTCAATATTCCTTTCTGAATAATCATGTTTTAATTTTTTATCTAAACGTTCTAAATGCGCTGTTAATAGAACATAGAATATATCTACTCCATCTCACACAGAGAAATATAAAGGGCAACGAAAATGATCGTAAGAGTTCAAGTATATGTGTTAAATTTAAAAGAACCCACAATAGTCGACTTTTACCTCATGATTTATCATACACCAATAGCTAGAGTGCTCTAATCCATTACTGAATGAGCGATATATATATATATGAAATGGACAACCATTCGTAATAAAAAGCAAAGAAAATAAATCATCTACTTTTTATAAAAAAAGGGAACAAAAAGGACAACTAACTTATTCTATCTTTAGCTTTATTTTTATTTTCATTTTTATTTTTACCTAATTCATCGGTGAGTATGTTATTTAATTTATTTATTAATTTATAAATTAAATAACATGCTTACCGATGAATTAGGTAAAAATAGAAATGAAAATGAAAATAAAGCCAATGATAGAATAAGTCAGTTGTCCGTTTTTTTTAATAATTCCCCACTCCCTTTTGTATCAGGATAGTAAACTTTACAGCAAATTGATAGATGTAGCGAAAAAATAGCAGTTCGGGGTTTACTCTAAGGAAAGCAGACAAGAGGGGAATAGGGTCGAGGAAAAAGGAAATAACAGAGGAGGAAAAAAGTTGCTTAGCACGTAAATTCCTCGAAGTAAAACCCCTAAGTGAATCTTAATTCTGATTAGCCGAACACACAAACACAAACACAAAAAACACCCACATACATTCACAGTAAACCGAAAGTATTTGTCATTTAAATGTAAATCGTCTGCACAACCACACCAGCATTGCCTGGTGATGACAATTAATCTCGAAACATAGAAATTTCCATGTAGCAATGAAAAATTGACATAACCATATATATGTATATATATATATATATATATATATATATATATATATATATATAGAAGCCAAGTCCGTATCCGTAAACGGCGAGGATAACCCAATACGATCCACTTAATATAAAATATTAAGTGCTATATCTGATTAGAGAGCTCAATGGATGTTATCCAGAGCTATATGATATTTATAAAGGAAAACTCAACACGCCATTTAGATTGGTTATAAATTATAATTTATTTCTATTAGCTAAATTAACTCATTTCATCAGACCACACTATATTCGTTCCATTCGTTACAAATATTTTCCCGGAATAAGCATTTCTTTAAAATGAAAAGGAAAACATTAAAAGGATTTTAAAACAGAGATATTGGCGCTATCTCAGTTGAAGATCACTAGACCTGTCGAGAAGAGGTTATTCTTCTTGGATAATGACCATAAAGTCATTACACGCCCACTTACAAGTTAATGGGTACGTATATACATGTTACATATTAACACATTCAAGCAAACTTTTTATCCACACACGCACATGCACATACATCTACATATGTACATATAAATGCACCTGTATATATACTTACATATACCAACAGACACACATCCATTTATGCCCACATATAAATCTTGCGTTCGCATACTCACATGTATATTTTTATAAAGACGAGATTTCCACGCGTATAAATAGTAGTAACATATGTTCAAGTATACGAACAACTCTCACCAATTACTCATATATTTGCATACTCATACACATTCACACATATATACGTATATCTACCTACAGACATGTCTGTACTTATATATATGTGTGTACATAAAAATGTATTATTCATACATGCATTCATCTATTTGTACCCACATATAATTATTCTATTACACACTCATATATCTATGATGAGCATATACATGCATATATATATATATATATATATTATGGACTCTTCCATCGATTTCGATGTATGAGGGTCTAACCTTAGTAAGACATCCACACAAAGATTTGTTTATAGTGGTGAAGGCATTGTGTAGTACCATCCGCAATTTTTAGAACTGCTGATAACAAAAAATCGGTGCAGAAATCTGCCACAGATCGCATGAACAGCAGACCTCAATTATTTAACCCATAATTGGAGGGAAGGGACGGATTAATACCTTTTCCCAAGGGTACTAGTGCGCAAGTGAATGCAGTGTGCTCGACTGAAATTGGAACTCGGTTCACCGATTTCCCCCTCCAAGCCGACATCCACCGCACCACAACGCACATCCGTGAACGCTAACTGCACCTGATATTCCCAAGTAGTCACCCACCTAAGTACTGACCAGGCTCAACTTCGGTGATCGAGCGGGAACCGGTGTATTCAACGTGACATGACCGTTATATATATATATATACTTACGCTCTCTCATTGTAGACGTTAATAAACATTAGATACCCTGGCATGTACGCATCGCTTATTCACTAATGAATTAGAGCACTCTGTCTATTGGACGTGTATCATGATAATATACATCCTAAAAAAGAGTCTGCCTTTTTCTACCGAGCGCCTATAGCCCAGAGGTAGTATAACCGACTGAGGCCACTTCGGTCGGATTTCAATCATGGGTTAAAAGCAATCGGAGTCTAACGGCAATGATGAACTGTGATACAGCGAAACAGATCTGTCTGCGGATGACTATATATATATATATATATATATATATATATACTCCCGATCAAAAATTTAAGACCACTTAAAAATCTTTAAAAATATTTTTTTACGGATAGATTTTAGACTCCTCCCACTTAAGGTTACCAATACTAAAATCTAAAAGTTTATGGAAGCAAAAACTACATTCCAAACATTTTATTTAGAAATTTACATTTTCATAAAATGAGGCCATTTACACATGATCAAAATTATAAGACCGCAGACAAAAATTCTACGAAATAGTACAAAAAGTGTATGAAAAGTGTATGAAAACATTCAGCAACCAAAATTAATAATGAGTTCTACCTCCACTGCTTTTGATGACTTCAAAAATACTATCGGGCATGCTAGAAATAAGCGTTCCCATTAAAGTGCGGGAGATGTTGCTCCAGCTTCTGAAGATGACTTCACGAGTTCATTTTTTGTTGAATATTGTTTGCCATTTCGATAAATATCTCTTGTCATCCATCCCAAAACATTTTCAATTGGGTTCATGTCCGGTAAGCATGCAACATGTCCCAAGAGAGGGACCCCATTTTCTTGTCGAAAGGTCAAGGTCCGTCTTGCAGCGTGGATTGCAGCATTATTCTGTTTGAATAACCATCCATCCCCACACAAACGATGTCCCTCCGTCATCAAAGATGCTTTTTGTACCATGATAACATAACCAGCCGCTGTCTGACGACCCTGAACCACCTGGAGCTCCATCGTCCCTATGTAAGAAAAGGCATCCCATACCATTAGGGACCCTCCACCACTATGACGTGTGGAGAAAATTTCAGGAGGCATGTTTTTGTTATGTCAATATCGTTGGAACTAGATTGAATTTTTTCTCATCAGAAAACAAGACCTTCTTCCACTTCTCAACGTCCCATATTTGCTATTCACAACCAGACTTTAAGCGGTCCACCTTGTGACCTGGAAGCAGCCGAGGAATTTGTTTTCGCTTTTTATTTACGATGCCTTTTTATCGTAAGTGTCGTCTGATGGTTACGCGACTGCAGTCAGCATCTGTGACTACCTTAATTTGACTAGAAGAAAGTCCCCCCTCTTTCATAACAACCCGTCTTATTCTCCTACTCAATGCAGGATAAATGTGTTAGGGCCTACCAGAGTATTTTGCTTTTCCATAATACTCACTGTTCTTTAGAAAGTTTCACATCACAGTTTTACTGCGATTTATCTTAGCCGCGATCGTCCACTGTGACAAACCTAGCTTATGGAATTCTTGAATTCCAAAACGCTCAACTTTGGTAAGTTTGCTTGCTTTTGGCATAGTAACACCTTTACGTAGTGACTGCTAATGTCTAACTGCACTAAAAACATTGGAATTACCATAGATTTAACAATTTATACCCCTGGTCTTATAAATTTGATCATGCGTAAATCGCCTCATTTTATAAAAATGTAAATTTCTAAATAAAATGTTTGGAATGTAGCTTTTTGTTTCCATAACCTTTTAGATTGTAGTATTGGTAACCTTAAGTGGGAGGAGTTTAAAATCTATCCGTAAAAAAAAATCTTTTTAAAGATTTTTAAGTGGTCTTAAATTTTTCATCGGGGGTGCATATATATATATAAACAACCTTTTAACGTATATCTATTAACTCTTTATCTCTGCACCCTCTCGTATTTTTTTCGTACTCGCTAATATGAACTATACACGCAAGTATAAAATCAATGTAAGCTTGTATATATATATATATGTCCACTCTTTACCATCAAACAAGGTGGTATGTTTCACATTTCATACATCTTAACAAACGTTACATTTATATACCGGCATATATCATTCGAATTTTGATATCAACCGCTACATATATGAGTAAACTGATCAATACATGAATGTATAATAAATTCAGGAGTGTACAACAGACTACATGCAATATTAAAACAATTTACATATAATCAGCTGCTCCTACATACACGAAAATCATATACATAATTAAGTGCACTCTTATACATGAAATATTTAATTAGGTACACCCATATACACGTAATATATATACAACAACACTTATAATAATAATTATATTTGGAAAAATGCACACAATTAGGTGAACCCATATTAACGAAAAACCTATATATAATCTTACATTTAGGTGCACCCTGATATACGTGAAATTATTATATTGAAATAATTGCATGAAAATATATTTACAATCAGAGAGTGCAAGATATATCATTTTAAATATATATATCCATAATATAGAGCCGTTGCATACATATACTAACATGTCTACCCATTACATGGTAGATTTCTATCTTTACTTCTCCAGTTCCTGATATATATATATATATATATATATATATATATATATATATGCGTACATGTGTGTACGTGAATATTTATTGATATTCACATATATATATATATATATATATATATATATATATATATATGAGAGTGATATGTATATATGAATGCCTACAAACATATATCTGTACAATTAGATATGCAAGTATAATAGTGTTTTCTTCACATTTTTAGAATTTCTGAAAAAAATCAAATTTATATTTGACACCACTGCTCTGTGTAACTTTCATGTGAAGTTACTTTCTGTAAAGTCGGTTCTTATATCGGCAAAATAATTTGATGAAAACCTTAGCACACTTGCGTTTTCTTACATTGTAAGCACCAAATCGAATTAAACAAACTAATATAATTACAGCAAGAAATTCTGATAGACCAGTATCATTTTAATGTGTTACTTTGATTGTGCAAAACGTCGTGTGTGCTTTATTGAACTGGAATTCGTTGTTTGTTTTCTATGAGATCAAAGAAATTGATCGGCCACGATATTTTAAGCAAAAAGGTTAAAAGTGGAAGCATCTTTGCCAGCATTGAATGAAAGCAGATCTTTGGAACGTTCAGGTCGATTTTAGGACTGCTATTCACTGAAACAAAATTTCTAAAAACAGTATTTTCGGAAATCTAATAGAATTTTCTTGAAAGAAATATTGTGGTTATCTAAAAACTCTACTGGGTATCACAAATGCGGGGGCGTTTTCTGGTTAATGCTATTTTTTATGTTGACAAATTATAGAAATTCTTCAACATTACATTAGTTTTTTAAATAATTTCAGTATGGAATTTTCAAATATATTTTTCAAGAATGTTTTGTCAATTAAAGCATCTACAATTACTATAGTTAAGCAAATTCAAACCCGCTTGTTATCTAGATAAATGACAGCTTGTTAGTACCACGTGTTTTCATCGTGAGTATTTGAATGGCATACTGGATAACGATCTGTAATTGGAATACGGGGAGCCGAGTTCCATTTTCAGACGTGTTCATTATATTCAATTACGCGCAAATAGCCTTTGGAAAAGTATGAATTCACCTTCTCCTAATAACTAGAGGTTAATTAGTATGATTTGTAACATTAAGTCATTATTATCTTCAAAGTATTCTTGAAGTCTAAACCTATTTTCTGACTTTAAACAACCTGAAAAATGTTGATATGTTAAAACAAAGAAATCATTCAAACCTTACAAAAAAATCTTCTCGCAAAGTTTCATAAATATTATCAGAAATTTCCTCCTGTTTTATAAAATGAAAGTAGATAATGTGAGTGGTAAAATGTTTTGAAACATTTAAATACTAGAACAAATTTTACAATATTTTCAAAACTATATTTACATAAAAATTGATATATATATATATATAAATGATATGCTTTTACAATTACAGTTGTAACCTAAGATATAAATAAATCGAACATAAAAATAATATTCATTTTTATGCAAAATTGTGATATAACATATGAATGACATGCATTTACAAAATTAATTCTAACATCGCATAAAAGTAACATGCATTTACATAAAAATTGTAATTTTTATAAAAATAACATGCATTATATATGTAACTGTAGCAAAACATAAAGACACTTTCATTTACTTAATCAATTGAAACCTAACATATAACTAGTATTCCTTTATAACTTTTTATCCTTTATACTTTTAAGGTAATATAATTAGATTAAAACATATTTCTATTAATAACTTTAACAAAAACTAACAAGCACTTTCATAAATAATCGTAGAATAAAAATAAATAGAAAATAATTATGACACGCATTTACATGAATAATTTTCACATTAAAACAACAATCATTTGCATAAATAATTTTGGCATATCATGAAAATAACATATATTTATACAAATGATTGAAACGTAAAATGGTCATGCATTTATATAAATAATTGTAACCTAACTTATAAATAACATCTTTTATATAAATAATTAAAATATAAAAATAACATGTATTTTCATAAATAGTTGAACATTAGGATAACATGTATTTACAGAAATAATTATTGCATACATATGAGAAGCATTTATATAAATATTTTAAACTAAAAAATATGTATTTGCATAAATAACTGGAATATAAGATTAACATAACATGCACGTAAGTAATAGTAGCATAATATGAAACTGTTATGCATTTACATAATAATTGGAACATAACATAATAATTTCAGCAAAATATGTTTGTCTTATTATTTTCATATTATGCAACACAAATATTTTTGCAATTTTAAATTTTGAGAAAAAATGTTCCCGAATCATTGTCGTTGCTCTTTGGATTCTTCTATACCCACATTGCATGCTGATATATATATATATATATATATATATATATATATATATATATATATATATATATATCACTCAATAAACAGGCAAGATTTAACTGTATTCATCAACATAGTTTCCTTCTAGGGTGATGCACTAATTTCAATGCTTTTCTAACAATTCGATGCCGTTTTTATGAACGATTTCTCTTTGGCCTCAAAATACGCCCCCAATTTCCGATATTACTTGTGAGCCAAATATCTTTCTCTGGGATATTCTTTTTAGGTCTGTAAATAGAAACTAGTCGTTGGGTGTCCGTTCAGGGTGGATGCGGAAGCAATTCGAATTTCAATTCATGTAGTTTTGCCATCGTTGAGATTGACTTGTGATACAGTGCTTTGCTTTGGTAAAAGATCACTTTTTTTATTTGTGGCTGTTTTTGACAATTTCTTCCTTTAAACCCAACAATAATGCTATGCAATACTCACTATTGATGGTTCTTTTTAATTTAAAATTAATAGATGTGCCAAATGCTTTGCGCATCCCAAAATGCAGAGGCCAAAATCGTGCCTTTGATCGCTTGAATGTATTTCACCTGCTGCTGTCCGCTCAGTTGACTGCCGATTAGACTCCGGAATGAAGTGGTGGATTCATGTTTTTTCTATTGTCACATGTTTACGCAAACAAACCTTGTTGCATTGAAACAGTTGTAAACAATGCTCTGAATCGTCGACGCGTTGCTGTTTTGATCGACTGTGAGCAAACGCGGCACCCACTTTGAACACAGCTTTCTCATTGACAAATATTCATGCAAAATGGTGAATACAGTACGTTCTGATTTATTAAATTTCTCTGCTATCTCATGCAACTTCAATTTATGATTGACCAAACCAGTTTGTGGATATTTTATTGTTTTCCGTGTCAACTGCAAATTTTGGGCGACCTGAGCGTTTAGCATAATTTTTGTCTGTTTGACCGCCTTTAAAGTCAGCATACCACTTCTTAGGAATCGGAATAACAATTATCAAGCCATTGCTTTACTTGAACAGTATTTTTCTCTTCAAAAGGCAATGCTTTATCGACGTACGAAATTCAGATTTTTCCATCGATTTGAAAATTTGCAACAGTTGCTTCACTTTAATAACTGTAACCTGTAAACTATCAATCCGTATGAGCCCAAATTTTGTCAAGTGCCATTTGAATGTTAGTATTTTACAAAAAGTTTATGGATTTTTTTTATTAGTGGCATTATCTGTATGTCAGGCTCGGGACTTATTGAATGACGTTATATATATATATATATATATATATATGTGTGTGTGTGTGTGTGTGTGTGTGTGTGCAATGGTACACGTATTTCACGAGACATCACATTTTGTTTGTATATTGTTAGCAATCCTCTGCTTATATGCGGTGCTTGTATGTGCATTTGCAAAAGAATTATTCATAAATGAGTGTTCATCCCGATTTGCATGTAAAGTTAATTTACTCGTAAATCAAACGGCATGATTCCATTATTTCTTTTGTCACTTTATATAATCAAAAATATTATTTATGACTTTATTCCGCAGTAGTGGAAAATCCGTTGCCAAAAATATGAATATTTTACTGTTAAAAATCGACCAGGTTTACTATGAAAAGTATATCATTTCTTATCAACATCTACTAGGATTGTCCTTTTTATTTTTTTTATTTTTTTTTACTATTCTTTGTGACGTTGAATTGCTAGGATTTGTAAAAAAAGTTACTGCAACGTTATTTTCCCGCCTGAATTATTCATTTCCTCTAGTTAGATTGAGGTGATTAATTTACATTTCCTTGACAATATTTTCCGAAAAGCTCAGCTGGATTTCAATTCGTCCAAGTAATAATTAGTAACATTCATTTTAGTGTTCTTTTTAGATAATTTGAAGAATTTGTCAGGTTGAATCCCAATACTGTCTTTTCACGTTTTTGAATGAATGAAGCTAGTTTTCTTTAAATATGCTTTAGTATTCTGGCTGAACAGTCATGTTTATCCCTTAAATAGTACGAGCATAGATGGATTAATAGATTTTATTTTAATGGCTTATTCATTATTTGTGCATTATTTGAAGCTGAAAAATATTTCAGATCGTAGAGTGGTGTTGCTTATAATATCAGGTGTTCGCAAACGTTCCTCCGTCTAAATAATGAACGGGCTCGACTTACCTTAACTTCGGTGATCAAGCAGGTATGGTGGTTATAGGATGGTTAAATACGAGGAGATAGTTTCGCCTATTGTCATGTTCTTACACATTTTGAACAGGAATAGAGGCTTATCTTATATTTCATGATCAGAATTATTTCCAGATCCTTATTAATTCTACTTCAACTCTGTACTCTTGACGTATCCACATAAACTTTGAAAATACTTTTTTCCTTAATAGTATTAGATGAATTCGCTTATCGTCTTGTTCACAATCTTCTCTTGCCTTTTCAGTATAAAGCTTTATCTTTTCTTTCCGTTTTAGGGTTGAGTTTCCGGTTTCTTCTAAATTCTTCCCTGTCACGTCTAGAAGATCCTTTCATCTTCATGGCATTTTCACTTTGCTTGCGGTGAATTGATCAAAAATAAAACTATTGCGTTAACTTTCGCATTTGTGTTCCTAGGGAAAATCATGAAACCATCTCTTTCCTTTGAATTTCTGTTTAAAACAGGTTAACGTGGGCCTTCAGAGGCGACCAGTATACGACAATGAAAATACTGCATTTTCATTTGCTGAAGTTTTAATAAAAGTTATTCTCGTGTATCTTGCTCAAAAAAGAAACGGAATCTCTGGTGATTCTTGGTTGCCTCTGTCTTGAAGTGTCTTGAAGTGACACAATATTAAAAAAAAAATTAAACATCCATGATTCTTTATAGTCTGTGTACCATGTTACTTCTGAAAGTTGGTAATCGTGGCTCTTCACAATTTCCTTTGTTATTCTGAGTACATTCTTTTTGCTATCTTGCTTAATCCCACTTCCTCCATCAATTTACACGCCCTTGATTTCAGTATATCTTGTCAGTGTCAAATTCCGCATACCCTCTTTCCAAATGATGTCCCCTCTAAATTTCAAGGATCTTATTATTAATAAGTGTCCGTTTTATTACTATTTTTTCTAAAATATCGTCGTTGCTGACACGGATTCTAAGCAGCTTTCAATAGGATCAGATTTCTGTTTCCACAGCAGATTTTATATTCGATAATAATTTCCAACATTCACTACCATGTAGAACGATTGATATTCCATAACATTTCAATACTTCTTTCTTTGTTTCTAATGAAATTCTACTAATTTGAATAATCTGCTTAGCTTTTCGAAATGTAGCTGTTCTAATGCGGCTGCAGATTTTAATGTCGTAATCTAAGTCCTCTGTTAAAAAAAAACATCCCAATTATTTAAATCGTTGTATTTGTTTGATTTTTTTCTATCTGTAAGAGACATGTTGCTGACCTTTTTGTTAACAACTACATATTTTGTTTCCTTTGCAATTGATGTTTAGCCCTTTCTTCTAGCTTTCTTGTAGTTTTTTTCTCTGTGCCTTCTATTATGGGTCGTGCAAACTTTTTTTCTTGTACGTCTCTCCATGATGACGCTACATTTGACGAATGTTATCTTACCAAAACGTTTTTTTCTTCACTTATTGTTGTGGATTCCGGGTGAGGAATCGCACAAAATGATGAACAACAGAACATATATTTGAGATAAAATACTGTTATATTAAACGTAAAGATACAAACTGGAACGCAGGTTAGTAATCCAGGAATACGATTAGTAAGGAATATATATATACAAATCTTTGAAGTGAAGCCGTACTGAAATTAGTATTTCCGTGCAATATTATTATGTCTGAGTAGAGCTCAGGGCTACTATGACTACTGACGCGGTATTCTCTGTGTAACTTCGATATTTCTCGGTAACTTACGGACCTCTTACGGTATTCGTACGATGTCTCTCGTGTCTCACTATGGCAGGAGTATTTGTATACTCAAGTCTAGTCTATTATCATAGAAAAAGGGGAGATCCCACAACACTTATCTCTCGTTAATTCATTGTTCACAAGAACTTGACTGTTTATCCTGATTTCTCTGTAGAAAATTTGAATCTAGTCATGTGTGTTTCTTGATTTTTAAACTGTGTACAACCTAGCCGTCAGCCATTTAAGCTGTCCTTATTGAAAATATTTTGATTATTTGTTGTGTAGTTATTTTCGCAGTGTAGGTTAGTAATTGTGCTAAAGTCGGTCCCAATACACTCCTTATCAAAATTTTAAGACCACTTAAAATTCTTTAAAAAGAAATATTTTTTTACGGATAGATTTTAAACTTCTCCCACTTAAGGTTCCCAATACTACAACTAAAAGGTTATGGAAACAAGAAGCTATATTCCAAACATTTTATTTCGAAATTTACATTTTTATAAAATGAGGCGATTTACACATGATCAAAAGTATAAGACCACAGTCAAAAATTCTACGAATTTCTACAAAAAGTGTATGAAAAGTGTATGAAAACATTCAACAACCAAATTTAATAATGAGTTCTACCTCCATTGCTTTTGATGCCTTCAAACATTCTGTCGGGCATGCTAGAAATAAGCGTTTCCATTAAGGTGCGGGAGACGTTGCTCCAGCTTCACGAAGTTCATTTTTTGTTGAATATTGTTTGCCATTTCGATAAACATCTCTTGTCATCCATCCCAAAACATTTTCAATTGGGTTCAAGTCTGGTGAGCATGCAGGATGTCCCAAGAGATGGACCCCATTTTCTTGTAGAAAGGTCAAGGTCCATCTTGCAGCGTGGATTGCAGCATTATTCTGTTTGAATAACCATCCATACACACACAAACGATGGCCCTCCATCATCAATGATGCTTTTTGTAGTATGCTAACATAACCAGCCGCTGTTTGACCACCCTGCACAACCTGGAGCTCCATCGTCCCTCTGTAAGAAAAGGCACCCCATACCATTAGGGACGCTCCACCACTATGACGTATGGAGAAAATTTCAGGTGGAATGTTCTTATTATGCCAATATCGTTGTAAGCCATCAGGACCATCTAGTTTGATTTTTTTCTCATCAGAAAACGGGACTTTCTTCCACTTCTCAACGTCCCATGTTTGGTATTCACAACCAAACTTTAAGCGGTCCACCTTGTGACGTTGAAGCAGCCAAGGAATTTGTTTACGCTTTTTATTCACCATGGTTACGGGACTGCAATCAGTATCTGTGACTGCCTTAATTTGACTAGAAGAAAGTCCCTCTTCTTTCATAACCACCTGTCTTATTCTCTTACTCAATGCAGGAGTAATTTTTTGGGGCCTACCAGAGGATTTTGCTTTTCCATAATTCTCACTGTTCTTTACAAAGTTGCAAATCACAGTTTTACTGCGATTTACCTTAGCTGCGATCGCCCGCTGTGACGAACCTTGCTTATGTTAGTCTAGAATTCGAGAACGCTCAACTTTGGTAAGTTTGCTTGCTTTAGGCATGGTAACACATTTTCGCAGTGATTGCTAATGTCTAACTGCACTAAAAACATTGGAATTACCATAGATGTAACAATTTATACCCCTGGTCTTATAATTTTGATTATGTGTAAAAAGCCTCATTTTATGAAATTGTAAATTTCTAAATAAAATATTTGGAATCTAGTTTTTGTTTCCATAACCTTTTAGATTGTAGTATTGGTAACCTTAAGTGGGAGGAGTTTAAAATCTATCCGTAAAAAAAAATTTATTTTTAAAGATTTTTAAGTGGTCTTACATTTTTGATCAGGAGTGTAGGTTCGACGTACAAAACGTTAAGAATTTGATATAATAAGTATTACGCAGTGTACTCTTGCCAAGTCGCTGACTATTTCGTATTCGACCAACCGTTGACTATCATCGTCCAACATCGACTGACACTCGTTCCTATTACTACTCCTACTTAAAAGAGGTGCGAGAGTCTATTCACTATAGAACAGATGTGTTTTACCATGACATTATTAAAATAGAAATATTCAGCGCAAATGTAAAATTGGTGGCATTTAAAACGTCTGCATTTTAATTTATGTGGAATGCATCAAACCTTTAAAAATGTATATTCATTTTTATTTACATTATAGTTGACCTTCTTAATGTGGAGCATTTCTGATTTCCATTTTTGATTTTGTAGAATTCTGGAAAATATAATTTGCTTATTTTTAGTGTTGTAGATATATTTAACTGAAAAATATGTTTCTTCAAGTAAAAAGATTTAATTTATATCATTGAATCCATAGCTCAATGTACTACTTGGAAGGTTAGTTCATTGTCTTTAACCAGGAAGTTTTCTCGTCAGAATCCATTTCGCATATTTATAAATCTAACATTCGGCCGTGCATTGGCTACTGTTGCCATATCTGGATGCGTGCTCCCGCTATTCATCTTGAGGTTCTCAACAAAATCTAAAGGAGGATTTGCAATGTAATTGATCCTGACTTGGCAGCCCGCATTCAGTCACCTTCTCACTGACATGATATGGCCGCCCTCTTTTCTTTTCATGGAAACTGTTCTGACAAGTTTTTCCCTTGAATCCAGACCACATGTATTTACTCATGCTACTAGATTGACGTCAAGGCCCCACCCTTATACCGTCGAAATAATTAATTGTAAGGGTCTCTTTAACCGTTTTTTTTTTCTCGCAGCTTCCCGTTTTGGATCTCACCCACTTGTTTCTCTGTTTGCTACCATTTCCAACCATTTAAACGAAACATCAATTACCTCCTTTTATCTACTTCATTCCTATCCATCTATCTTTACTTTGATGTCCCCTGTACCTTTTTTATTCTCTCACTGTAACCCCTGCGTTCCAGTGACATTTCTGCTTTGCTTGGGGTGAAATGCTTAAATCGATAATCTAAAAAAAATTGGGTTATACAACGAGTTGTCCGATTATAATCAAATTTGATACACTAATAGACAAAGACATAAGAAACGATATTCAGAAGCTTCAAGGTTGCAATAGTTCAGAAAATCGATAATATATATATATATATATATATATATATATATATATATATATATATAAGCAATATGTTTGTGTGTGTGTCTATTTATCTGTCTGTATGTCCTTTATACATATGCACAATTTTTATCCGATTCTCACCAAACTTCCCACAAATATTCTTTAGGCTGAGTCTGTGCTCCAGGACCATAGATTAATTTTAAAGGTTTCATTACACCCGAGCAACGGCCGGCTATACTGCTAGTCACATAATAAAGAAGGGGGTTACACCAGGAATTTTAGTAGCCAGAGGTAAAGGGTGATGTGATCACAGAAATTGCCTGACACCAATGACTAGGTTCTCTTGCTTGTATGGTATTGTGCAGTCCTTTTGTCAGATATAGGGTCTTCTAGCCGCAACAACTTGACCCAATGCAGCTCTACCTGTTCAAGGCAGTTGGTGTCGTCCTCCGTGTTGATTTTGAGGTTATCTCCAACAAATGCTGTCGTTCTTTTCTCATCAGAAAGATCAGTGAGTTTTCTGAGATGCTGTGCATTTGTAATCATCATTGGACTTATCATTCTAATGGCATCCTCTAAATTGTTCTCATATTGACATCAACAACCCTCTGAAATGTTCATCTTGGAATTTCCTTTGAGAATACTAAGCACTACAGCAGAATGTTTCCAAATTTCTGGTGGATTAATGTGCTTAATGGTGGTCTTCTTCTCATGGATGGTGCCTAACAGACTCTCTTTTAGTGTTCAGTCAAAAAAATAAACACAACCCGCATGCGCGAATTTGATAATATAAAATGGCGATAATTTACCTATCGCACCCTGTATATATTCAGAAAGAATAATTTTTGTCGTGTAAATTATTTAAACATACAATTGAGCTGTGTTCTTCTTGTTCTAGTAATGGTAACAATTACACAATTTACATTTGAGAGACAATTGTAGCATTTTCTTTCAAGATACAGAATTTATATTGCAAAGTCAGTTAAGTGCCATACATGAAACACGTTTGGGCGATCATATCTCGAAAGCGACATGACTGACTGGGCAGAAGATTATCCCGCAGGAGGTTGCCATTGCTTTCTGCAGTAGACTGGTTGCCAGCCAAGGCTATAGAACCCAATCTATTCTGTTATTTAACCCATAACTGGAAGGAAGAGACGGATTATTAGCTTTCCAAGAGTATTTGCGCGTCAGTAAATGCAATGAATTCAAATGGAATTCGAACTCGAATCGTAAAGCCGAGCATTAATGATAATTTACAACGTATAGCAATATGAATTACGTGGTAATTATTGTTAAGAGTTATTTCCAAGTGCAAATAACTTTTCATTCATTTATCATGAAACAAGTTTTTCATTTGATATAATTTTATCTAGAAATACCTTATTCCAAAAACTCATATATATATATATATATATATATATATATATATATACAAATGAATAAGAACGAAGGAAATAATTGCAATGTTCAAAAGAGTGCTCAATATAAAATTGGAGCAATGAGTATTTATTATTATTAGGTTAGAACATATGCAAACTACAAACTACTACAAAATTGTACATTTTGCTTCGACATTGAAAGAACAATTTCTTATCAGGTAGTTAACAATGATGGTAATAAACGTTTTATTGAGAAAAAATAAACTAAACATTTCCCTTTAATTTTGGAATTTTTTTATACGAGGTCAAAAGATATAAAACAAAAGGAGAAAGAAAAATAAAGAAGAGATGAGAAAACAAACGCGTAAATCAAGAAAAGGAAAAGAAAAAGGAGAGCGGAAGGTACAGAATAAATACAAAGCAAAAAGTTATATATATATATATATATATATATATATATATATATATATTGAGAAAAGATCTTAACATATAAATAAACTGTTATATATCCAGAATTCATATTAACAATGTTATTTTGCACTGTAAACTTTAGACTGTTGAAAAATAAAAAAATATATCTTGTTATTTTATGCGCAATGACCGTTCAGGACATAGGCGATCATGGCTCTCTACCTTTCCCTACCGATTGTGGCTCTTAACACGCTTTCTCCTGTTACCCTATCCAAACCCCGCTCATGATGAAAATAAAACATCTCACCGACGCGTTTCGTCCTCTAATGAACTGTATCAAGACAAATGTATCATTCATATATCTACGCATCATTCATTCAGCAATGAATTAGAACACTCTCTGCTATTAGGCGTGTATAATGATAAAATACACGCTAAAAAGTCTACATCCTTCTACCGAGCGAACGGAGTTCAGAGGTAGAATCGGCGACTGACGCCAATTCGGTCGGGTTTCAATCCTGGGTAAAAGGCAATCGACTGTCTAACCGTACTAATGAGCTGTGATACTGCGAAACATATCTGTCTGCGGATGACTATATATATATATATATATATATATATATATATATATATAGGAATGATACATTTTCCTTTATATATACTTATATTTAAGTGAACATCCACAGACAACTGTTTGTTCTTGATTAAGAGCAATAGATTGAAACAGTCGCCTCGGGGAGTTTCTTTAATGCGCACTTACATAATATAATTCTTTTGAAAATTAACTAGCCGTTCTAAAAATATGAGCCAAATATTTTTTTCATTATTTAGACAAGATGTTCTTCTTTATTAATCATACAATCTGTTTTGATTTCTATCATAAACAATTGAAATTCATACGATTTATAAAATCGCGTAAAGTAACTTACATTATATATATAATGGTATTCTCTCTAAAATTGTGAAATAAAAACAAAAAAACAACTATTAAATGACATTCGATTTATTTAAGGAAAATCTTTGATAAATGGCCTTTGCAGATCCATATATTCGATCTACTTCTAGGAAGCAGTGTCGTTAATAGCTTTTAGGAAACCAAACGAGTCTTTTTCGGTGTGTCAAACTTCTCGAACAGGGCTCCTTGATTCTTGATTGAGTTGTTCACTGATTTTTAGCCTCGGCGTTACATTTGTAAGAATTCCTCATTCCCACCTCCGCTTTTAATGCCGCAGCAGACGTGCTTTACTTCTCACGTTTCTTCTCTTGGTCTCCTTCAGCAGAACACTTACCTTTCTGAATTTTCCAAACCATGAAACTTATACAGCTTCTTCGTTGGCTATTTGTCATTATTTGGAGCTCACTTGCAGCTAAAAAGCGGAAGTTCCTATTAATGGAGGTGGTAATATGGCTGCTGAAATGGTGCATGGATAGACTTGACAGAAAAAAGAATAGATTGGAGGAAAATAGTTCTGGAACTATGGAAGGCGATAAGTGTCGTGTTTTCTGATATGTTGCTGTTTAACAGCTTTTGTTTCCGAACAGATTAACAAAAAATAATGTAAGTTCATTGAATTTTATTACATTTCTACTGACACCAATAATAAAAAAATTAAACCTATACAGAAAAGTCATTAATACACATAAATATAAAAACTAATTTAAGACTATCTCTCATGTAAGATACAGTAAAGCAAATTTTGTAGATGATGAAAGAGACACCGAGCCCCCCCCCCCCAAAAAAAAATAAAAAGCTGGAAATCCTCAAAATTTCATAATTTATATTTGAATATTCGCCAAAATCCACGAAAAGTCTCTGAAATAAAGAACTCTAAATTTCCTCGGAATATTTCGCTCGCATTTAACAGAACGTGAAAATATAAATGCAAAGTCAACAGTATATTCTGTTATTCCTGCTCATTGGTTGCACTCCCACCTAAATATCTTTTTCTTTTAGCATTCTTTATTACTCCGTAATGTTTTGCATCTTAGTGGCTTTATTGTCTTAGCTGGGATGAAATGATACATATGAGAGGTAAAAGTTGACGTTTTTGCTCATTTTTCTCAGTAAAATCATGGTATTTGTTCTTTGTAATTGTTAATTTTCACTGAATAAGAATTCTATCTTAGTATAAAAAAACAAAGGGTTAAAACAGTTTCAGACATTCATTTAATTTTTTACGTCTTCCAGTAATCTTTGTTTGGGTTGGGAAAAATGCAAATGAAAATGTCTCTTGCAACGAAGAGTATAAATCCATTGTTCTGTATCATAAATATTTAATTGTAGGTACATTAATATACTAATTATATTTAAATATCTACAATAAATTGAATGAATAAATAAACCAGATTCAAATAAATAGAAGATTTCTTGAACAATCAGCTTAATTAGGCATATAACCGTGTTAATAGACTGAGGAATAGTATGTGAAGCAGAATTAAACCGGAAATAGGACTAAAGCAATGCGTGTTTGTCAATGAATGCTGAAATATGAATGTTCATATGTTTGTTTGCATGTTAGTAGTTAAGTGTCATACGTGATACACGCTTGGGCGATCATGTCTCGAAAGAGATACGACTGACTGGGTAGAATATTATCCCGCAGAAGATTGCCATTGCTTTCTGCGGTCGACTGGTTGCCAGCCAAGGCTATAGAACCCAATCTGTCCTGTTATTTAACCCATAACTGGACGGATTAATACCTTTCCCATGGTTATTTGCGCGTAAGTGAATGCAAGGAATTCAACTGGAATTCGAACTCGGCTCCCCGATTACTCATTCCGAGCCGATATCCACTGCACTACGACGCAAATGTTTGCATGTGCGCATAACTAAACAACCAGTAAACAATAACAAAATTCTTAATGATTCATTCAGGTTTTCTTACACAATCTACTTTTGTTTGTTGTTGTATATTTCAATGCTATATAACATCCCTCTTCAAAAAGGCTCATAATTTCAATTTCTCCAGTAAAAGAAAACATGTGCTGACTGGATTTCCAATTAGAATTCTACATAATTTGATAGTTTGGAAATTTATATGACACTTCAATGATATATTTGTATTCTAAATCATTTTCAATTTGAAAATAAAACTAGATGATAAATGAGAATTAAATAAATTTGCAGTCAACTAATTTGTCATCAAAACGACGTGAGAATTTAAGTTAGAGTATATCATCCTCAATTTAATATTAATTGATATATACACATATATGTGTAAAATAGTCCTGTCTTGTGAAAAAACAATAGATCTGCGCACAGTTTGTTATGGCAGCTCAACATCTTTTATTTCTTTACAAGACCACACGGGAGTGTCAGTGTGGATTGTAACCAATGCATGTGAAGACGATCTCTTCCGGTGTCCCCGTGTTTTCTTTAATTCGAGCACATTTCTCCTCAGCGCCATGTCTCTGTTCCTTATCACCTTGCTCCAGTCTTCGTTGTAAATCACGTCTCCAGCGTAATAATTCTCTGACGACGTCTCCTTACCTCTTCAGTTCTATGTGCATTGATCTCATGTTACTTTTGTAGACATCCTTGAAGCGAATATGAGGTCGTTTTGTCCCCTCTTGCCAGTGGCCAGTTCTCCATACAGAAAGAAACTTCGGAATACTTCAATCAGTATCAGCCTCTTACAACAATAACTCCACAGACTATAACCATAGCTGTAGAAAATAGCAATAAACCTTTTTCCAGGAGCCACGCAAATTACTAAATAAAATAAATTTTCTCAAAATACGCACATGAAAATAAATTTTGACTGCGTTTACTTGAAATCGAAAACTAAAAAAAATATCAAATTATCACTAAGAAAAATATGAATATATTTATATAATACACAGGTACGGTAATATGCTTTAAACAAAGCGGATACTGTAAACAAATAGCCACACATAATGAAAAAAAGAATATAAATAATAAATTAATAAACTGTATGAAAGGAAACCTAACGATTGATATTGTAAATTTAATAACAGTAGTGAATAATTAATGAATAAATGCAGAATATTCTAAAGTAATTAATAATCAATGATTTGACAATCAACTGGAAAAATAACTGCATTCTCATCAAGAATTGTTTCAATTAGGCATTAGAATAATTGAAAATAACCGTTCTCTTCAAAACTAAACCTCAAATAATTGAACTTGCGACATAATGACTTGCATATAAAGTTGAATTACAACCCAAGGCTGAGGATTGCGTTCATGCATGAAACAGATTGTCACCATAGCGCTGGGGTCTATTTTATATCGGATATTGAGCAGATTTAACCATAAATATAGTATATTTACACGCATACATACTGATATATATATATATATATATATATATATATATATATATGGCTTTAAAAAGAACAGACGTCATATTATTTAAACCCGATGAACCTTTCGGCCAACTCTTATCGTGTTTCCTTCCTTCAGTAAAGATAGGTTGTCCTATTTTCGAAAAAGTCCAATTGTTTATCAATTTAAATGCTGTTGTGATGCGGCATACATAGGACGTACCGATCTGAGGTTGGAGACGCGGGTTTCACAACACGTCCCCGCTAATATACGTTCCAGTGCCTCTCTCAGACCTATAAGAACAACACAATCTGTTCTGAATTCCGCTATTGGCCAACATCTTTTGGACAATTAAGTGTGTGCCTCGGCATATGAGGACAGCTGGTTTACTGTCTTGCACAGCGCTCGGTCTACCCACCATCTTCGTATTTTGGAAGCAATTTGCTTGAAAATTCATCAACCGAGCCTGTGCAGACAGAAAGAGCGGTTTTAACGCTCCTTACAATTGCTGGTGAGTCTGTGAGTGAAATATTTTTTTACTTTTAAATACTCTTGTGGAATTACATGTTTACACCCATCTTACATTTTATGTGTTTTTTTCAATAAAATTATTTTTAAACGAGTTCCATCATCTCCCAGCATTGTAAGTAATTTATTTTGCCTTGTCCTTTTCCTTAATTCTTTTAAAATTAAAGCCAACGAGAACCCTTGATAAGAGTTGGCCGAAAGGTTCCTCGGGTTTAAATAATATGACGTATGTTCTTTTTAAAGCCATTAGTAATTTCTGTGGGTACAAATCATTATATATATATATATATATATATATATATATATATATATATATATATATATATTTGAGTTGTGATAGATTTTGGCGATTTGGCAGGCCGGTTTTTTATCTCAAAGTTCTCGATATCGGGTTGATAGTTTTAGTGCAAAGAATTAGTCACTTTAATTGAGCAGATTCTGACTTTGAAGTTTCGTAAGAACACCATTCTGATGTCTTCACTCGTCGGGGATGTTTGTTTTTTTCTAGCAGAAAAATCCCAGCCCCGACGAGTGAAAATTCATAACGGTGTCCTTACGAAACTCAGTATGAACCTGCTCAGTTAAAGTGGCAAATTCTTTTCACTAAAACTATATATATATATATATATATATATATATAGTCATTCACAGACAGATCTGTTCTTCTGTATCACATCGCATCTGTACAGTTAGACATCCGATTGCTTCTAGCCATTATTGAAACCCGACCGATGTGACATCAGTCGGCGATTCTACCTCTATGGGCGCTCAGTAGAAGAAAGCGGGCTTTAGCGTGTTATATACAATGTAAACACACGACAGTAGCCTAAAGTGTTCAAATTCATTACTGGATGAACTATGATGAGGGTGGATTATACATAATATTACGTGTGAGTAATCATGTATATTGTAACAGATATTACGAGACAAATATGAGATTCTTTGACTCTACAGACTTGTTTAGTGTCTGAAAAATCGTTTCGATATTCGATGATTTATTGTGTAAAAAATTCACATTTCTTGTTTTCTAAAATAATACCATTTTGTTATGTAAAATTTTTGTTCAAATGAAAATGTTGTCTCAATTTTTTATGTTTCTGACTGTCAAAAAACCGAATAAAATTCTTATTTTACGTCTTCCCATCTCTTCCCATAACTGTTTGAAAAATGCTGCAGTGACTGCATAAATCTACTACTGCTGAAAAGTATATTTTTGTTGCATGTTTTTACTGCACATTTTTACACTGCCGAAGGAAAGAAGTATTCATATGAAACCCTCGTGGTATATGCAAAACATTAACCCATTTGTGTCCCCATTAAAATGAGGTATTATAGGTTTCTAAAAATCTGACATTACCTGTAAGCTTCTGAAAACCCGTCAATAATTTAAAAAGTGGGGTCCAGTATAAAGAATAGTTTTCTGGAAAAATAAAAGTGTCTAGTATGACGTATAGGTTTCTGAAAAAAAAAGATGACCCTGTATTACGTATAGTTTTCTTTTAAGAAAGTGTGCGGTTTTAAGTAAATAGTTCTTGAAAAAATATAAAAAGCGTCCGACATTACGTATAGGTTTCTGAATAAAGAAAATAGAGTTTTGATGTTTGGTATAGGGTTCTAGTTAAAAAACAACAGTACTAATATTACCTCACTTTATTGTTCACACATTTAATTTAATGAAGTGTATCCTATTATGATGAAGCAGAAGCAATATTTTCATTTTTGATATACGTATTTATTATCTTCAAAATCATCTGCCGAAACCTTATGTGAACGCATTTGGACTTGGCGATCATATTAGCCAATGACATGAACGCCCATGTTTCAGCAACTCAAACATTGTTGAATAAATTGTTGAAATATCCGTTTTATTTTACGTGTCATCCAAAATTATCAATATTGAAATATTGCATTCCGTCACCCACTTCGATTATTCCCACTGTAATATTTTTCCTTGTCTCTTTCTTTTTGTATTCAGTTCAGGTTTTGAAGGATTCAGATAACGATGTAAATTTTATATGTTTATATTTCAGGTTGCCACATTCTCTTACACACAAGGAATGTTATTATACGCTCTTCATAATCGTCAATAGCTGCAGGTAGGTAGTCGGTGTGGAATTACAGGGTATGATGGATGAATTCTCGTCTAAATTACGCAGAAATGAATATGTCACTGACATCTCATTTAACAGATATATTTACCAAGATTATACAAAAATATATTGAAATAATAAAGATTGGTTTGGTTGTTTTGTTTTTATGACATATCAACACCTCGGCGGGTCATTTATTGCCAAGGAATTTTTTTAATTGCACTTAATACCTTTTTTCTTTCAACAGTTTATTGTTGTTTTTATATAAGCTTTGTGCCCAGTAATATTTTTCTTTTTCGAGAATCAAGATTCATTGGGATTTCTTTTTTAGGGAAGGGTCCTCAAATCCTACTCTGTTATATAACCCATAACTGGAGGGAGTGGGCAGATTAATACATTTCCCAAGGATACCAGTGCTTAAGTGAATGCAGGGTATTCAACTGGAATTCGAACTCGGCTCACCGATTTCTCTTTCCTAGCCAACATCCACTGCACCACAACGCACATCCGTCGGTCACTCATCTAAGTACTGACCAGGCTCAACTTTGCTTAACTTCGGTGATCGAGCGGAACAGGTATATTCAACGTGATATGGCTGTAAGCCGAAATAATAAAGTGTACATTTATTCAATAAATCGTATTTGGTTTCAAAAACAGTCTCAAAACGATTTTGAAATCTCCTGCAACTTTTGTGGACATTCTCTTTGTTTAAGATGTTGAATGCTGCCATAAACTTTGTCTTTAGTTTCTCATCGTGTTACAAGGAGTTTAGTTAGTCGCTCGCTCAAATACGACCCATGCATAATAATCAAGTGAGTTGCAGTTTGGGGTGTTAATTGGACAGATGTAAGTGTGGTTACAGAAATTTTCATTACTAGGTTCTCTCTTACATGTGTTGGATTTATTGCCAGACATAAGATCTTCCAACAGCCACCCGGTTGACTCAGTGCATCACTTCTTCTTGTCTTGATGTATGCCTCCGTATTTAGTTTGAAAACATGTAAGCAAATGAATTGAAGCATAAGGCAGTTAAAAGTGTGATCGCGCCAAATGCCTTCGTACTCACCATTATTAGATTTAACCAAATCTTTCTTCTTCTTTGTAAGATCAAATTTGACTGGAAAGGAATCAGCCAAAAGCAATAATTAAAAAAAAAGCTTTTCAGGGTTACATATATCCATTCAAAACGAAAAATGAAGAAAAGTTTTCGCAAATCTAGTCAGTTAAATGCCATGCGTGATACACGTTTGTGAGATCAGGTCTCGAAAGAGACATAAATGACTGGACAGAAGATTATCCCGCAGTAGGTTGTCATTACTTTTTGCAGTAGACTGGTTGCCAACTACGGCTTCAAAACTCAGTCTTTCCTGTTATTTAACCCATAACTTGAAAGAAGAGATAAATTATTACCTTTCCCAGGGGTATTTGCGCGTAAGTGAATGCAAGGAATTCAACTGGAATTTGAGCTCGGCTCTCCGATTTCTCGTAACGAGCTGATATCCACTGCATCACAACGCTCATCTAGTACTGTGTTTAAACTAGATAGGGGAGGTTGTGAAAATCGTGTAATTTTTGGAAGTCTTTAAAAACCAAATTTAAACATTACATTACCCATATAGAATGTTCGTGACAAAACAAGAAAAAATTACAGCTTTTCTATATGCTTTTTTATGTGCTATGTCCTTTCAAGTGTTAGGCTATTATGAACTTCTACTTTCCTCTATCATTTGTTACTCTTAACATTCTCCCTACTTGGTATCTTCCCCAAACTCCCATCTGTAATTAACCTGCTCAACTATATTTCGCTCTTCTTTTCCTTGTCTCTACTTACCTCTACCTGTTCAATCAGTATTGGGTTTTCCATGACGTCCTTTCTCATTACGAGTCCCAGTGACCTCAGCTTCTTGTCCTGATGCTAAGTAAAAGTTTCCTTTTCCTTTGCAACCTCTTCAAAACCTCGACGCTACTCATATGTTTGGTCGGTGGTGTCCTCAGCATCATTCTGTAGAACCACATTCTGTTGTTTCGAGGCAGTACTTCATCTTTGAGGAGATCGTCCAGCATTGGCATAAAGGACAGATATCACATAATACTCAAGTATACTCTTCCTTTTTTCCAACAAAATCTTCCTGTCTTTCAATACTCTGCTTAGCTTCTGAAATGCGTCCTTAGCCATGAAAATACGCCTTCGGGGCTGAGTGTCACATTTTCCATTCCTTGTCCGTTCACTTCCCAGGTATTTAAATTGGTGTACGTGTTTGATTTTATTTATTTATTTTTTTTAACGTTTCACTCCAAACAAGACGGTAACAGCACTGATGCGCAAGGGGGCTACATAAGAGAAAAAGTTTAGCTTGGAGGAGAGCAAAGAGAAAGACGATCCATTTACAGGGAGTGTCATAGAAAGGCGCAAGAGAAGGATGGGAACACAGGTGTGATGACAGTTGGAAAGGTAGAGAGAAAGGAAAAGAGCAAGATACACAGGGTGATATAAAAGAACTGCAGTCAAGTGGGTATTGACATTGTACTTAAATTCCTGGAGGTTGTAGCTGTAAGAAAAGGAACTATATGGAAGAGAGTTCCATAGGCGAGACACCATTGACTTAAGTTCGTCGAAGTAGAAGCCATACAAATATTTGTAGATTATTGTCCCCGAACTGTAGTTGGCATCTTGGGGAACTTGTTTCTTTTTGTTTTCGTTTTTCGTTTTTTTTTTTTTTGCTGGTGACCATGGATTCGATCATTTTTAAGTTTATGTTTAGCCCTTTCTTCCCACTTTTCTTTGCTAACTTCTGCAAGAGGTGTTTTTTTTTCTTTCCGTGTCTCCCTATCTTATATTGTTCAAATTGTAGCCGTCAATAACCAACTCTAGAAGGGTATCTAGGACTCTATGAATTATTTCGCTATACAAGTTGAATAAATCCGATGAGAAGACACACTCTTGTCTTGAACGCTTTTCTATTTTTTATATCTGCTGAATTTGGTTCCTGTCTGTATGCAAGCAATTTGCTGCCAGTATTGTTTTTAAATGATTGTGTTACATTTCCCAGAAGCATCGAGGTTGTCAAGCATCTCTAAAAAGGCTTTATTGCGTACTTTGTCGAACGCCATTGTGTCGTCTATAAAACACAGGTACACGTCATTCTGCATTTGCATTGCTCATTCTGATGACATTATGAGCATGAACATCTCATTTATTTCTTCTGGTGTTTTTCATGAACACGGACTGTTCGTGCCTATGACAGGTCAGATTCTGCATTTCACTTTGGCAATCAGAATCCAGTAGATGAATTATTTATGTGCCTCATTAATTTGATTGTTCAGTAGATTTCACATAAGATCGTACTATAAAAATTAATCTGTTTAGGTCTTCCGTTATATCGCCACTAGTGTAGATTCCATTTATAATTTCTACAATTCTGTCTACGCCAAATTCGTCTAAGGCTGTCAACATCTCTATTACAATACTATATGGTCCTTCTGCTTTGTTTCTGCTTAGTTTGGCCAGCTTCATAGATTTTTTGTCCGTCGGTATTACTGTCTATTGTCTGTTGCTATTTCATTCACATGAACAAACAAATTATGGATCTTTCTCTATATACTGTAACCATATGTTGCATAATTACTTCGTATCTTGGAAATCTCGTATAACTGTCTTTTAATTCCAGCAAAACCTGTCATGGAGAACTAAACATATCGACTAACAACTAAACATCAGTTTAAAATGTCAAACTGAATACGAATCGCTCCCCTAATGCTTAAGAAAAGCTTCTTTAATATAATAGAATAATGTTGCAAATGGATACATGAAATATTTGAAATATAGTAAGTGTATCACAGGAAACGTAGAAAGATATATATATATATATATATATATATATATATATATATATATATATATAAGCATCGGCCATTCATTCAGTGAAATGAATTAGAGCACTCTAGCTATTGTGCGCGTATAATGATATGCGCTAAAATGTCTGCCTACTTCCACCGAACGCCCATATCCCAGGGGTAGAATTGCCGACTGACGCCATTTCGGTTGGGTTTTAATCCCGGGTAAGAAAGCAATCGGAGTCTAACTGTACTGAGGAGCTGTGATACGGCGAAACAGATCTGTTTGCGGATGACAATATATATATATATATATATATATATATATATATATATATGTGTGTGTGTGTGTGTGTGTGTGTGTGTGTGTGTGTGTGTGTGTGTTTAGTTGTCAGTCCATAAAACGGTGTGGATAATCCAACAAGATTTCCTTAATATAAATTATTAATAGGTAAATCCATATAGAAAGCTCGGTGGGTGTTAACCCGAGCGATATGAAGTTTATAAAGGAAAACTCAACACGTCAGACTAATATAAAATGTTGAGCTTTCCTTTATAAACTCTCTCTCTCTCTCTCTCTATATATATATATATATATATATATAATCATCCACAGTCAGATGTGTTTCGCTGTATCACAGCCCATCAGTACGTTTAGACATCCGATTACTTCTACCCAGTATTAGTGTCCAATTGTGATAATGCTAAGTGCCAAGATTGTTCTTTATCAGATTGTTGCTTATCAGTGGTTAACTGATGAAAATATATTTGAGCAAGTAGATCTTTTGTCGCAAAGTGCTCGATATCGAGACATAATTCTAATAGAAATAATGTGAAGACGTTTTTCCTTAAATAAGCAGAGTCATGTCGATTTCAGTGTTTCATAAAAGCATGATTTCACGAAACTACGAAAACTACATGACTCTGCTTAGTTATAACGTTGAGATGTGATGATCTACCGGCAAGATCATTGTTTTTTTTTGTTTCTTTTGTTTGTTTGTTTTTTTCACTAATTTAACTCAAATATGAAATTTTGGAAAGCATTTTTATAGAAAAGTGCTCAATCTTAGGGTGGAAATACAGCGTAGATACTTTTATGGCAACGAATTTGTCACTTTAACTGAGCAGGTCCATGCCGACTTTCAAGTTTTCTTTAGGAGACCGTTATGATGTCCTCACTCATCCCAGTAAGTAACCCAGCACAATTAGTGAGAACATTACAAATGTGTCCTCACGAATCTTCTAAGTCAGCAGAGACTTGCTCAGTTAAAGTAACAAATTATTTGCACTAAAACTAAATATATATATATAAATATGTATATATATATATTGATTGATTGATTGTTTAAGTACTTATATTTGGTCATAATAAAATTAGACCAGTAGACATTTTTGTACTAAGAAGTGTTCAATACAATTATATTGCAGAATTTTTGAATACTCTTCATTTGTAAACGAGTTATTACGTGTAATAACTTGTTTACAAATGAAGAATATATATAGATATATATATATATAGTGAACGTGCCATTTCGAAGGGTAAAGATGGCCAAATAAAGAGCTCAATGAAGTTAAAAAAATACAAAAAAGCCTAAAAAATATAAAAAATAAAAAGCAATCATGTTAGAATTACCGTGGTTTCTTTAGACACCAACAGGTTGAATCCGTTTCCCCATTTATTTTATTACGCAAATATATGCATTGTCAGCACCATCAACAAAAAACATTTGCATGCAATTCAGAAAAAATAAAACCATTCGCACCTGTTCAAAAGGTGAATATTTCTTCTCTGTTCAGCTGCACTTAAGACATCGGATTGTTTCGTTTGTTTTTTTTTTTTGTTTTTTTGTTTTTTTTTTTTGTAGTTTTACTGATAAACGATATTTTAGCAAGCAGGTCATTTTTTGATCGTAAAGTGAGATAAAGTGAGATACCAGGATAGATATACGGTGTTAATAGGATCAATGCAGATGAGTTTATCAGTTAACTGAGCATGATCATACCGACTTCGAAATTGCGTGAAGACACCGTTATTCCATCTTATATATATATATATATATATATATATATATATATATATATATAAGATGGAATAACGGTGTCTTCACGCAATTTCGAAGTCGGTAGTCGCAATTTCGAAGACGGTTGTGTAGCAATCGTAGTCTAACCGCACTGATGATGTGATACAGCGAAACAGATCTGTCTGCGGATGACAATAATATATATATATATATATATATATATATATATATATATATATAGATATAGATATAGATATATAGATATATATATATATATTTATGTGCCTGTGTGTATGTAATTATATATATATAATTTTATAGATTTCTTATATTACATCGAGCAGTTTTCTTAACATCAGTAAAATATTTAAATATGTGCGTGTACGTACATATGTATATTAATTGATATGATATATATATATATATATATATATATATATATATATATATATATATATATAATATTCAGTTAGAGTGGTGTAAGTTTGTGACCCTGCGTTTAACGATTCTGCGATAGTCAGATAAACAGATTGTTTTTTTTAAAAATGTGTGGTTGTGTATATTGGTCTTTTATGGAAGTGAGAGGAAAAATTGTTGCCACGACATACATTGCCGTACGCAGACACACACTCACACACGTTCGCTCACCGGGCCTTACACAAACATGACTATATATGAACAGTATGATACTTGGCATATGCATGTTTATGTGTGCCGTTGAGTAAATACAAAATTTACAAAAATCATTAGATAGATTGAATGAATATACTAAGTAAAATTTTAAGCAAGACATTTTTTTTTTTATAAGCGTTTCACCCCGAGCAAGGCATGTCACTGGCACTACTGTGCAGGGGGCTACGTAGAGTGGAGAAAGCCTGATTAAATATAGGAAATGACAGAGGGTGGGTGATAGGCGGGTAAGGATACCGAGAATGAGGCTTGGGTAGATGAGAGTGTTGTGAGAATAGTTGGGAGTTAGTGTGATAGGAGGTGTCTATTGACCCTACATTTAAACACCTGGAGATTGTAACTGTCGGGAAAGCAGACTTGTGGAAGGGAGTTCCACAGGCGGGAAGCGCGAGAAAAGAAGCTGTTGGAGTAGAATTTACGGTTACATCTTATTTGTTTAACTGTAAAAGGGTGGGACCTAGTTGCTAATCCAGTATCTCGTGTAAATTCGTGCTTAGGCGGCACCAGTGATCTAAGCTCATCGGAGCAGAAGCCATGAAAGTACTTGTAGAAGAGGCACAGGGAAGCCACATCACGCCGGTGTGAGAGCGGCTGCAGCCGGTCTGCCAAGTCAGTATCAACCACGTTACAGATCCTCCTTTGTATTTTGTCAAGAAGCCCAAGACGTATATTTATGTATCACTCAGAATCCAGCTATATATATCAAAGAATTGTATAAGTTCACTTCAGAGCATTCATGCTTTGAATGAACCGGCATCTTCTTCATTGAAAATGCAAGCGATTTACTCAGATTTTCTTTTCTTTTTAATTTATTTTTCTTTTATCAGCTTACGGTGGGGCAATGATATGAAATCCCGTTTATCAATTATGAAGCGAAAAGAGAAAAGATTCACAACAGCATACACAATTGTTTGTTTTTTTCATTAATTTTACTCAAATATAAAATTTTGGAAAGCATTTTTATAGAAAAGTGGAAATTTCAGCATACACAATTGCAGCAAAGAATATAAGATTTGTAGAATTAACCCACGTTCTCTATGTTATCAAAATACCAAGACTATTTTCTGAAATGGTGGCTGAAATGAATCGGCTGGATTTTCAGAATGTAGAAAACTATATGTTTATATAAATATATGTACATATATATATATATATACACACACACACACACACACATACATATATATATATATATATATATATATATATATTCAAACAGGGTGGGGTAAAAATCGCGCACTATATCAAGTCGATTAATCAATCATGTTTTATATATATATATATATATGTATGTGTGTGTATATATATATATATATATATATATATTTATATATATGTATGTGTGTGTGTATATATATATATGTATGTGTGTGTATATATATATATATATATATTTATATATATGTATGTGTGTGTGTATATATATATATATATTTATATATATATATATATATATATATATTCAAACAGGTTGAGTCAAAAGTCACACACTATATGAGGTTAATTAATTAAATATGTTTTAAATGTTTAATTAGTTTTGATAGGTCTCGTTAATGCCCACTGTGTACACCAGATTGCCGACCCCTTTGGAACCATTCCAAATCAGTTGTTTATCAGGCGCTCCCAAAAAATATTAAGAAACTTAAAGAAAGAATTATATATGAACGCAGTAAAATGCCAGAAGAAATTTCCCGACGTGTTAAAAATCGTACAGAATTAAAATGTTTTGAAAAAGAACAGCACAAATAACAATTAAAACTGTAGCAAATAAAATATGTGCGTTGTGGTGCAGTGGATATCGACTCGGAACGAGAAATCGGAGAGCCGAGTTCGAAGTCCTGTTGAATTCCTTGCGTTCACTTACGTAGAAATACCCTTGGGAAAGGTATTAATCCGTCTATTTCTTCCAGTTATGGGTTAAATAACAGGACAGATTGAGTTCTATAGCCTTGGTTGGCAACCAGTCTACCGCAGAAAGCAATGGCAACCTACTGCGGGATAATCTTCTGCCCAGTCAGTCATATCTCTTTCGAGACATGATCGCCCAAGCGTGTATCACGTATGGCACTTAACTGACTGAATTATACTGTTAAAAATTATCCCTATGGTGTGCGATCTTTCCACATATATATATATATTGTAAGAAAATGACAGAACACCTAGACTTTAAACTCACTGTTCAAACATTTACTTTTATAAAGAGTGCTCGATACAGAGTAGAGCTTTATATTGTAATATTTGTTACAATGGTTTATAAAATCATAGTATCACTACAGAAAAAATTTCATGTTTCGGAGCCGAACTACTCCACTTCGTGTGATATGTATTACTGAAAATAAATGGTGGAAACGTTTTATTTTGGGGAATGTGATGTGTAGGTGATTGTTGTGGGGGATTGGAATTTAGTATGTCTAAGCTAGTCCATCAGCAGGTTGTAACCATATAGAAACAGAATTGGGTTAGGAGAGGGGGGCGAGGTGGCTTAGTTCTGGACTAATATATATATATATATATATATATATATATATATATACAAAATTTTTAATACATGCGTCACATCTTTTGCCCTTTACGAATTAATAAGACGAAAGAGATTATGTTGATGTGATTACAGATGTACATGAAGAATATTGAGGGACAGTTATTTAAAATTTATTTAATTCTTGGTGTGTTTTGAGCATAGAGTTTCGTTCAGTCAAATCCATTAATTTATTTGTCTTTTTAAGCGTTTTTACCATAATTATTATTAAACCTTCCACATTTGGAAGATCTCTCACGAAATCTCCGATATTACATCGTGCAAGTAAGTTTATATAGCGGATGGCCTAGTTATTAAAGCACCTTCTATACACTTCTGTCTTAGCAAAATGACTTTTAATTATAGTAGATTTTAAATAAAAAAATAATGGTCACTCATTACGGTGGACAACTAATACACTGTACTTGTTTTTTTCCTTTTTTGTTTTTTTTGTAAAACATCCTTTTTGTGTTCATTTAATATTTTCGTGGGGTTTCTCTAATATATTTTACATTTATTACAGATGGTACAGTAAAATTACTCTTCAAGTTTTAGCTTATTATAAATGTGATAAAAACTTAAATGAAATCGGTTAGACTATATACCCAAAGTACATATTGATAACATAACATCTACATTTAAAATTTAATTCTCCTGTCACTTTCAAGTACATCTATAATCCCGTCAACATAAATGTCATTTTAGTCAGATTAAATCCTAAAAGACAAAATTTTAGTCAGATTAAATCCTAAATCACACGAAAACATTATCTATTTTCTCATAGATTCCCCGAAAACAAAATTTCATAAACACGTATTTTTTCTAAGTTAATGGATTTTTATTTATCAATCTGACAAATTTTTGTCACTATAAAGATTAATTTTAGTTGATATTCATTTCAGTAGAGGATTTCTTTACTTATTAGATAGTATATTTATTTTTGTCTAATGGACTGAGTATTTGACAAATCTCGTTAAAGAAAACTGATCTTTTCGTAAGAATTTGAAAGTGCGTCTTCCTGGGCTTTAGGAGATACGACGTATCTTAACCAATTCTGATGCGAAGCAACCTTAACGATCAAGCAATGTCTGAAAGACGCATTTAAGCAAAATTAAAATTATTAAATTCTTCAAAATTTCATATCTGCTCAGTTTCCTTTCAGAAATTCAGATCAGTCAGTTAAGTCCCTTACCTTTGAGCGATCATGTCTCCAAAAAGACATGACTGACTGGGTAGATTTTATATCGTAGGGTGATATTACTTTGTGCGGTAGATCAGTTGCCAACCAAGGCTACAGAACTCAGTCTGTCCTGTCATTTGACATAAAGCTGGAGGAAGAGATAGATTATATTATCAATAAGTAGTAATTAGTGAAGGATCAGTTTACTACTTCATAACTATAGAAAAGAGACCCCCATTTTATACCCATTAAAAGCTTTAATTATGTTTCAAACAATTATATTCAGTCAGTCAGTTAAGTGTCTTACGTGGTAAACGATTAAGCGGTCATGTCTCGAAA
Source organism: Ascarosepion bandense (assembly GCA_037127315.1). Classification (NCBI taxonomy): domain Eukaryota; kingdom Metazoa; phylum Mollusca; class Cephalopoda; order Sepiida; family Sepiidae; genus Ascarosepion; species Ascarosepion bandense. The sequence goes on along the minus strand of JBBBDQ010000676.1, from coordinate 2,768,132 downwards.
GAGACATGACTGACTGGGTAATTTTTGCAGGATCAGTTCATTACTTCACAGTAATAGAAAACAAATGCCACACTTTATGCCAAATAGAAACTTTGATTATGTTTCCACCTATCATATTCAATCAATTAAGTGCCTTACGTGATAAACTCTTCGGCGATCATGTCTAGAAAGAGACATGACTGACTGAGAAAAAAATTTTCCTGCAGTAGGTTGCCATTACTTTCTGAGATAGACCGTTTGCCAAACAACTCTATAGAACCCAAACTGTTCTGCTATTTAACCTATAGCGAGAGGATGAAGTGACGGAGCAAACCTTTTTTTAATGGTATTTATGCATAAATGAATGGAACACATTCAACTAAAATTCGAACGTGGCTCTCTAACTTCTCGTTTCTAAGGTCAGTCAGTTAAAGTGCCATACGTGATACACGCTTGGGCGATCATGTCTCGAAAGAGATATGACTGACTGGGCAGAAGATTATCCCGCAGTAGGTTGCCATTGCTTTCTGCGGTAGACTGGTTGCCGACCAAGGCTATAGAACCCAATCTGTCCTGTTATTTAACCCATAACTAGAAGGAAGAGACGGATTAATACCTTTCCCAAGGGTATTTGCGCGTAAGTGAATACAATGGATTCAACTGGAATTCGAACTCGGCTCGCTGGTTTCTCGTTCCGAGCCGATATCCACTGTACTACAACGCACACCCTCTAAGATAATAGGCATATTTCTGACTGCGGAATGTTGCAAGCCTCACACTGCTCTATTGCTACAGCCATGAAAAGTGCTCAGTTTGCCGTCTTTGCTTGATTCTGCCAGTTCTAACCTTCACAGCTAGGACCCCCGATGCTACATATATTGTTACAAGCAACACATATCATTCCATCCGTATTCCATTAGTGAGAAGTAAGATGCCCTCGAACAGCTTCTTCCCGTGAACCACTGTGGAATAACTTTCCAAGTGGATATTTCACGGATCGCTACAATCTTAACCTAGTCTAGAGTTAACTGTTATATTATCTTAACCTAATTCTATAACTCATGTGGCCGTTGCACATTGCACAGTGTGAACATTATTGTAAAAAATGTGGTCTGTATAGTTCTCTTTTTGATATATATATATATATATATATATATATATATATATATATATATATATATATATATATATTAAAAAAGGATTAATTCAAAGATGTTGAATGGCCATTTCGATATGACGATCCCCACGGGGAGCGACACATCACCTCAGCAACAGAAAAAAACCTTTCAGAAACTGGAGAAAAATTAGTCTACTTTTCCTTTTTAAATAGATTGCAAAGAAATTAAAAAATAAATAATAAAATAAAATAAAATAAAATAAAATAAAAATAAAAATAAAGGGAAAGAAAAAGAAAAGGAAAAAGAAAAAGAAAAGGATAGAATAAAATCAAATAAATAAGAAAAGAAAAAAATTGACATCGTCTGGGTTCGCAAAAAAAAAGGGGAGAATGTAACTAAAAATTAACAGACAGCCGTGTTGAATCGACGTCATTTAAAGCAACACGGAAAAAAGTTGGTAAGAGAGATAAAAGAAGGAAGGGAGGGAAAAAGAAAGAAACTAAAGAAAAAATTTTTTTTAAATATTACAGACGCTGGACAAATTCAAAAATCTAATTTCCCCAAAACGTTGAAGTATTAAAAAAAAAAACCTTTACTTAAAAAGGCATAATTATTGATAAAAGGGAATAAAAAGATATAGGATTTGAAATAAAATTATTTTTTAAAAAATTAGGTCATTTGAAATTAAACTAAATAAAGACAATACTAGGTAAAAAAAAAAAAAAAAAAAAAAAAATTAAAATTAAAATTAAAATTTTTTTTTTAAAATAATAAAAAATTATAGAAAAATATAGAATTTAAAAATTAAAAATTAGAAGTTAAATTTTAAAATCCGCCCTATGGCGGCACTTGTTTATAAATTCCCTTCTAAAGTTCAAAAGTAAGTCCTGATGAGGATACTTCAAAATCAGAATCTTCTCCAATAAACACAGACGACACCTATCACGAAAACTTTTAGGAGTACAAGCTGAGCCTATTAATTTCCAGCTGATTATGGGGTCCTGCCCCTCCTCCTTCATTTCCCAGAACCTACGTGATAGTGCCGTCTGGAATCTCTGTTTAGGGTTCGAAAACGAGTACCTGTGATTATAAAGCCTCTGTTTGAAAGAGCCCGCGGACATGCCAATATAGGTCCGGTAACTGTCCTTGTTATTAGATGGAGAAATGCGGGCTTCATAAATTACATGAGTGGATTTACATTTGCCTTGCACCGGGCAGGCATCCACAGAATAACAATTGCATTTGTCGACAATTCCGGATTTAGCTTCCGTATTATTTAGGTTCGTTAAAACTTGTTTATTGTGGGAATTAATTATATTATCTATATTTGAGGTGCAAGAATAACTAATTTTTAGGGTGAATCTATTAAAAATTTTATTTAAGGGATTGTTGTTATTATTAAAATGTTTATCGATTAATTTGAGAAAATACTTACCAATATTTATATTAGTTAGCTTACAATAAGGAGGGTTAAACCAAATTATCTTCCTTTTTCTACATTTTCGGGTGTTTTTAGTTTTTGAAGATTCAGGGTTTATAGCAGGCTTATCATACTTTAACTTATTAACAAAACCGCTTTTCTGAAGGGCCTTATCGTAAATTTCTTTGCTTGCGTTGAAAATTTTTATATTGGAAGATAATTGGTTAACCCTATTATTTACTATCTTGGGTATTTGTCTTATAATATTCTTAGGGTGGTTGGATAAACTATTTATATAGGTGGGGGAACTATTTTCTTTGAGGAAGGGTTGGTAGGAACCATTCTTTAAGTTAAGGGTGATATCTAGATAGTTTACAATTTTGAGATTGGAAGTAACCTCAACCTTAAAACCAAGAAAATTTAGGGCTCTGATAATTTTCTTATGTATTCTATTAGTGTAAGGCCCATTGGAATTGGGAATACATATCAGTCCATCATCCCGATATAGGCCTATTAGTTTAGGGTCTAAAAATCTACCTAAAATATCTAAAATATAAATGCCTATTAGATCTGCTACCTGGGCAGAATCATAGGCTCCCATGGGGACATCAAAACTATCCTCAGGCCCTTTAGTCCAAGTAGAGAAGGGAATTTATAAACAAGTGCCGCCATAGGGCGGATTTTAAAATTTAACTTCTAATTTTTAATTTTTAAATTCTATATTTTTCTATAATTTTTTATTATTTTAAAAAAAAATTTTTAATTTTAATTTTAATTTTTTTTTTTTTTTTTTTTTTTTTACCTAGTATTGTCTTTATTTAGTTTAATTTCAAATGACCTAATTTTTTAAAAAATAATTTTATTTCAAATCCTATATCTTTTTATTCCCTTTTATCAATAATTATGCCTTTTTAAGTAAAGGTTTTTTTTTTTTAATACTTCAACGTTTTGGGGAAATTAGATTTTTGAATTTGTCCAGCGTCTGTAATATTTAAAAAAAATTTTTTCTTTAGTTTCTTTCTTTTTCCCTCCCTTCCTTCTTTTATCTCTCTTACCAACTTTTTTCCGTGTTGCTTTAAATGACGTCGATTCAACACGGCTGTCTGTTAATTTTTAGTTACATTCTCCCCTTTTTTTTTGCGAACCCAGACGATGTCAATTTTTTTCTTTTCTTATTTATTTGATTTTATTCTATCCTTTTCTTTTTCTTTTTCCTTTTCTTTTTCTTTCCCTTTATTTTTATTTTTATTTTATTTTATTTTATTTTATTATTTATTTTTTAATTTCTTTGCAATCTATTTAAAAAGGAAAAGTAGACTAATTTTTCTCCAGTTTCTGAAAGGTTTTTTTCTGTTGCTGAGGTGATGTGTCGCTCCCCGTGGGGATCGTCATATCGAAATGGCCATTCAACATCTTTGAATTAATCCTTTTTTAATATATATATTTGCTCTGTAATATCTTATTACATGGAGCTCTCTTCCTGTATCATTTTTTAATATTAAAATAAATTTTTAATATTAATTAGGATCGGGTTTTTTGGAATTTACCTTCCTGCTTTTTTCCCTTGGATTGAAGTATCTGAATTAAAATATATATATATATATATATATATTAAAGATTTTTAAGCGTTTTGTATTTACTTATCTGCTTTCCGTGATGATGAAAAACAATTAGCTGTTTATAAGAAATGTTAATTAATATATCACTTAATAACAAATGACTTTGAACACCCAATCTCTTCACATTGACTGTAATTTTCTGTAATGTTCACTCTATATGAAGAAGCATTACGAATTAACGCATTTCTTGATTTCTTTAAATCGAAAAGACTAAACTGATGCGGTAAGGTTAAAAAAGAGGCAAGTTGCAAATTAAAAATTTTATGTTAATAATATTTTTGCTCACATTTTAAAGTGTTAGAATTATGTTTTAATATTTTTCCACATATTTGTAATGCATTATGAGTTTCATACTTAGATATTTAGTAGAATATATCCATCCAATAATCCTAGAAAAAAATCAAGTGACATTTTCGGCACTTCTCTAACAGAAAATGGCCGAAGGCATAAACAAATTCTTTTAAATTCTCTTTCATCTTCAGCTGGCTATTTTCTTATTGACTTTGTTTTTTTATTTTACTTCCCTTTGTTTATTTTCATTTTAAATTCTTTGTACCGATTTCTTCATAGAATTCTAAATTGTGAACGTTTTAAATATGTAGCGTTCTCCCTTTCGCTTTTTACTATCATTTTTATTCTTTCTTTCGTATATCAAAAGCATATTCACTTTTTACGTTTTTTAATATACTAATTAATTTTCTTCGTCGCCTTCACAAATCAACAGCAGTTTTTAAAGTTAATTCAATTTTTTTCTGACAAAGTGGATTTAAAGCTTTTAAAACAGGCCATATAACACGTTTTGGAAACTACATAACATTGTCGTAGAAAATAATTTGCTATGATCGTAATTGCTTCTAATATAACTTCGTACTCATATCAATAAGTGAAAAATATCCCTCATCTGATTTAGTATTTCATTAACTATTATATATATTCAAATTTGCGTGTGTGTTAACGTATAGTAACTCTCTTTCAGTCAGTTTAGTGCCATGCGTGATACACGCTTTGGGCGATCATGTCTCGAAAGAGACATGACTGACGGGGCAGAAGATTATCCCGCAGTAGATTGCCATTTCTTTCTGCGGTAGACTAGTTGCCAGTTAAGGCGATAGAATCCAATCAGTCCTATAATTTAACCCATAACTGGAGAGAAAGACGAATTAATATCTTTATCAAGGGTATTTGTGCGTAAGTGTGGGCTAGGAATTTAAAACCGAACCCTTTATTACAATCACTGGGGTATATCATTCCCATCCCTTGCGTATTAGTGCCCTTTTTAGAAGTCATTAGTTATCTCGCTCTAACCCTGTAAGTTATTTGTTCACCATTGCTTTAGACTGATATTGAACTCACAACTCTTTGGGTCAAGTCACAGGAACTAACCAACGTCTATATCCAGGAAGTAACCAACGTCTATATCCATGGATATACAGTGATTGTAATAAAGGCTTCTGCTCAAAATTCCAAATAACTAAAGAAGGCCGGAGCGTACAAAGGCCTAAACGTCGTACAAATATCAACAAAGAGGAGTACAATAGCCCAAATAATGTACATACTGTAAATACTACCTCATCTCAGAAATATATATATATATATATGTATGTATGTATATTCTATACACAACATATTTATTGGTGACGAACACATTTCTAAAATTGTAGATTTATCCTGAGTATCAGATCATTAAAACACATCTAATGAAAAATCTGATCGGGGGAATTGAAAGAGCATGGGACCATCTTTTTATTAATGATCCTTCAAGCTCCACCCTCTACCGAATTGGTATCACCTGTTAGTGTCCCAGCTATGGGCAAAATAGCTAACCTTCAAATTTTAGTCAAAACACCATGAAGGTAAAAATATATTTTTAGCAGTAAGTGTCTTTTGAAAAGAAATAAATATAATTTAAAAATTACTGGTATTACATTTCTCTGATAAAAAAAAATGGTTTCAATTGGTTTTTGAAATAGAAAAAAATAATTAAAATTTACTAGCAATAAGTTTTTTTGTAAAATAATGTGCTAATGTTCCCTGGAAAATTAAATTTCGCCATTAGATGAGGCATATGAAGTGGAATTGATTCTCGACAAAGTATAATAATAAAAGAATATAATCACAACCCAAAGAATAATACTTCCAAGATTTGTAAAATGTTACATTTATTTAAGTGAATTATTAATGTCTTTAATACTCATTCATATTCAACTTTCTTTTATAAATTTTGTTATTTAATATGTTTCAGCAACATCTCTTTTCTGCACTTCGTTTCCAAGCTTCATCACGGCCATTACGGACTTTTAATCTCTTTAAAAAAATGTCTTCTTTATTGAAACCTTCTAATATGAAAACATTTTAAATTTTGATCCGTTATGAATTAAGTGCAAAATGTCATTTTAACACACTATCTCCTTCACAATACAATGAATGTCTTCCATTAGCGATTATTTTTATTTATTTATTTATTATTCACCTAAATAAAATATGAAGTCCAACCTGATTCAACTTTGAGATATTTGGTGCGAGCCACGTGTTTGCAAATAAAGAAGTAGGACTTTTCTGCTTTTCTTTTGATTTTGAATTTACGGACGATGTATGCTTAAGGACACATGGCCCAGTGAATATAGACGTTGGTTAGTTCCTGAGACTTGACACAAAGAGTTGTTAGTTCAATACCAGGCTACAGCAGTGGTGAACAAGTAACTTTCAATCGAGGCATTACTACGCAAGAAATAAGAATGATATACCCCAGTGATTTTAATAAAGAGTTCGATTCGAAATTCCTTGCAGAATTCCTATAGAAGGCCGGATCGTACAACAGCCGTACAAATAGCAACAAAGATAAGGACAATAGTCCGAATACTGTAAATACTATCTCATCTCAGATGTATAGACAAATACTGTATGACTTGAAGCTATTTTTCTTGTTTTTAGTATGTTCTAACAAAGAATCTAACACGTTTTATTTATTAGGTAGCCTTCTTGGTAATCATTTACAAATTTTTACAGTTTTTACTTATCAAACACAGTTAGAAAATTGCATAGTTTTCATCTGGTGAACCATAATTCGAATTGGGTTTTGAATATATTTTCTAGTCAATGTATCTAAGACAAAAGATATTAAGTTTATTCAGATTTATTCTTGATATAGTAAAACTCTGAAGTCTGTTTTTAACAAAAAACTCGAGAAAATTAGATGTTTCTTTACATTTTAATAAAATTTTAAAACTAAATGCTCAAAGATTGATGAAAGTTATGAACTGAATTTGTAATGATAACACTTATTATACAAAACATCAACTTTCAAACTGACAGCAGTGTTGACATTATAATAAAAATGAAAATATCACCCTATACTCTAATAGAATTTAATGTATTTAGCTATCGTCGAAAATGGAACATACTCTACAATATACGATTACCTGTGGCATTTTAAACAAAGTCCCATTGAAAATTTGGGACATTATGTTCATGCGATCTTCTCTTTACGAACTCAACCGTCTACCTGTTGTGGAAATGTTACTCGCCTGACTTGTTCACGTAACAACAGCTTGTCCCTTCTTTGCTTTTAATTTTCTCTGGGCCAGATTAAGAGTAGCAGTAGATGCAAGATATCATTTATTCTATTTTAATGACCTCAAAACTTAATAATATCTAGATTATGGTTGTTTGATTCGCAATGAAATGAAATGAGACTTGCTGCACTGTTTCGGTTCACTTTGTTGGCGTCAATCTCTAGTGGTCCCATTTCTGCTTCCTCTGCTTTCTCGCGATGTTGATGCCCTTCTAAAATTCAGGTACATATTTCTAGTTTTGCCTAAAAACACCCAAAGTAACTGACGCTTTTATCTAAAAATGATGCATGTTTCTGTTTGCAACATTCATTACGCGTTTTGGTGCAGAGGATATCGACTTGGAACAACAAATCGGGGAGCCGAGTTCGAATTCCAGTTGAAATTATGACATTTCCTTACGCCAAAAATATCCTTGGGAAAGGTATTAATCCATCTCTTCCTTCCAATTATGGTTCAAATAATAGGACATATTTGGTTCTGTAACCTTGTCTGGCAACCAGTCTACCGCAGAAACCAGTGGCAATCTACTGCGGGATAATATTCTGCACAGTCAGTCATGTCTCTTTGAGATATGATTGCCCAAAGCGTGTATGACGTATGGCAGTTAACAGACTGATTATGCGTTTAAACGACGTCAAATACGGCCTGCGTATACCTTGGCTGTAGCATCTTCTTTACTTTGAGATCACAATTCTCAGCCTTGATTTTGAGTTTGAGTTTTGTTTAACGGCATATGTGGGTTATTTAATGCCAAAAAGGTGATGTTTTAAGGTAATTTTTTAAAAATTTGGTTAAAATTAGGTTGATTTAGTCAGATTTTGGTGAAAATTTTTGTTTTTATTTTTTTTTATTTTAGAAAAGTGAAAATGTCTTCTAGTTTTGTATTCAAAATGTTTAGCTGCGAATATTTTTTCCTTCAAATACATGTAGGGTAATATCTTTTTTCTTCAAAAATGCATTGTTGCCATTTTTTTTCAAAAATGTATATTTTTCTATAAAATCTATTTTTATGCATATCTTTCTATAAAAGTGTATTTCTATACTTTCATAGAGCTTTGACCCTAGTTTGGGGGTTAACTATTTGCCCATATCTGGCACTCTAACAGGTGCTACCACTCCGGGTCTGGGTGTATCTGAGAACAACAGCAATTAAGATGTGGTTTCCATGCTCCTCAAAACCTCCCAATCAGAGGCCTTACTGCCGGTTGCAGTTTACCGTCATGCGTAGGACATTTCAGCCTTGTAAATAAATATTTGGAATTTATTGACCGAGACTATGAATGCGAATGATAATAATCTTTTAAAGATTGTTTTCAGGAACAATTCAGTAAATGTTAACGCTTTTTCCAGTTTTGATAATGGGTTTTTTTCTTCAACTTTTCTTTAAAGAAGAATTATGTCATCTTCTTGATTCTCATTATTATTCCGTCAAGTTATATGTGGTACCCGTTTTACTTGTTGCTTTAAATCTTCAAGTAATGTAACTTCTGTTATTTTTTTTACAGTTCTTTATTTGTAATTGTGTAGCGCCAATGCACAAGATTTGTAGGACTGTAATCTTCATCAAGAACCATATACTTCCTCGCTCTATTTAATCATTGATCTTACAAAGTGGCCCGTATACAATTTAAATATTTCTTAACAGGTTATGATACATTGATGACATTCTTATAAAAGCCTCGTTCTGGCGAAGCAATTTAAGATCATGGCAGTCGTTTTCAGGTTAATGCTTTTGTAGCTGTTTGCGCCGCTGAGCGAAACTACTTCTATAGCAGTATATTTTATATTAGATTTCTTTATATCCTACGCTAAATTTGTTAAAACCGATCCATATACCAAGGTATTTGGAGTTTTTATTATTTCTAAGCCCATATCATTAAATCTTTATGAGGATTTAAAATAGTTTGCCATCACTGCTTTCCTTATAATTCCAGATCATACTTCTTGTTTTGAAAAGATTTATTTTGAGCAATTTTATTTTTTCAATAAGGGATATTGACTTTGTGTTCAAGCTCATTCTTATCCCCAAAAATGAAAGGTCATGACGTCAGCGTAACTCTCCACATTATCGGTATTGTCATCAGTAAGGAAAGAAGGGTTCTTGTCTTCTATTATGAAGTTTGCCATATCAAGTATACGTTTCTATTCGTGAGGTCTACAATTTCCTAGAGATGTTTGAAGACATATTTCATTAACTGGGGCCACCAGTTTGCTTCTATAGTGGAATAATAAATGACAGACATCACTTTTGGGGAATGCATTTCTGACTGGAGACATCTTTGTGAAAACGGATACTTTGTTAGTGAATTTGGGAAGAAAATAAGCTAGATTCAACAATTCAGCTTTAATGAATAGTGATGTTCAATTGTAGTAAATTATTTAGATAACTTTCTTAATTCCCACATTTGTACGTTTATTATTTTTTAGACACTAATTATGTAATTATTTGATGTGTATTGATATATTGTCTTTTTTTGGGAACGTGTTTAATTTAATGTAATCCGGACTGAAATGTGATTAGAAACAGACGTTTTTTGAGTCTTTTTTTCTATGGAGATTTTGATTATTTGATCTTATTGTGATTGTTACTACTTCTACACAGTGCCTATGCTGCTCGATTGCATTGGCTTAGCTTTCAGTTATCGTAAGATATTAATAAACTGTTTCATATTTCGTCGTCTGTTTTTCCGCTTAAATTTGTTTCTTTCTTATATCAATTTGTTCAGTTCTGGATTGTCGTCGTTTTGGTGTATTTTTCCTCATAGTTATCGGTGGAATGATCTCATGTGCTTCAACTAATGAAGATTAATCCTTTTATGTGTCTGTGGTACCTTGATCATGATTTATTGACATCAATTTGAACTCTAGTTTATAACTGAATTGTAGATTTACTTTTATTCGTAAGGGTTTGAATGTTATGTTTTTTCTTGATTTATATAGACGAAAATGAGCTATTTTGTTAGATGACTAGCAGTATAGCCCGGCGTTGCTCGGATGTAATGAAAGCTTTAAAATTAATCCATGCTCCTGGAGCTCAGACTTAGCCTGAAGAATATTTGTGTGAAGTTTGCTAAGAATTGGATAAAAATTGCGGATTCGTATAAAGGACATACAGACAGATAAACAGACACACACACAAACATCTTGCCTTATATATATATATATATATATATATATATATATATATATATATATATATATATATCATCGATTTTCTGCACCATTTCTGCACTATATCGTTTCTTATGTCTTTGTCTATGCGTGTATCAATTTGATTAAAATCAGACCACTCTTTCTATAACCCGATCTTTTCGATTATTGATTCGTTATTTATCGGGGGTACCTCGACACAAAACCTAGCTAAGAACACTCGCAGAGGCTTATAGCACAACTGTGTAAATTTTCAAGAAAAGCAGTTCAGCCGTTTCGGAGTCTATAGGTAACGGACACACACATACACAGACACATACACACACAGACAAAATTCCATTTATAAACAAGTTTAGATATGGTCATATTAATTATAAGTATTCTGGGATCAGATTTGTTGTCGATTGTTTTTATACTCAAACATCTGACATAGTATTTAATCTTAGTGAGATGCTGAAATCACTACTTTTGTTAGGTTATCTACGCTATTCTATGTGATGCGGTGATTCATGGGATGGTAAAACATGTGTTAAGGATGGAACATCTTTTTTCAGTAACGAAACATAACAAAAGCTTTTTTTTTGTTTGATGTTTCCGTTTCAGTTTTAGAATAAACTGATATCAATCGGATCTTACTCGCTGAAAGCTTTTTTTATTCTTCTATAAGTAATTGTAACTTGAAATCATATTATACTATTTATACATTTACACTATTTTCCACTATAAGAACTTTTTCACTTTTTATTTTGTAGCCATTTTTTTGTTGTTGATACATGAAGCGGCTGACTATATCTTTCCTTACCAAGAACGGGTGTTATAGTCTGGTGTATCACCGCGGTAACCCCATGACGCCTGATGCATTATTTTAGTCCTAGTTAAACATACTGATGAGATCAAAAAGGTTGTCTTTGTTACTTTTCTTCTCCTAGATAGGTTAGGTGACTGACTAGATATTTTCTTTAACAGGAATAGCAATTATCTCAGGTTAGTGTGCACCAAGTTAAAACCTTCAAAGCACGATGATGTGATTATTCATATTTGAAACATTTATTGAGTTCAACAATATGGTCATTATGTCAATTTGTTTTTTTCTTGATAGGTAACTGACGAGAACTTTCCTTATTATCAACAGATGTCACAATCTCCGCCTGGTGTGTCACTGAGGTAACCCACATAATTTTAGTCATATCTATAGACATTGTTATGAGGTCATAAATATTGTCTTATTCTCAGTTTCTTCGCTTTGGTAAGTTAGGTGACTGACTAGACCTTTCTATACCAGCAAATACAAAAACGAATACATGTACATAGTTTTAACTTAGTACAAATTTCATCCAATTTTATCAAAGCAAAAGAAATGAAACATCTAAACTATTTCGAATGTAATACATAATACCGGTTTAATTCAACGAAAACACTTTTTAATTAGACTGTAAACGAGTTAATTATATCATAATTCGCTAATATGCTAATTGTTTAGCACATTTCAGATAATCTGGATTTTAAACACCAAACTAAATATACATTTTCCATCCAATGAATTGGGGAGAATGGTTTTAATTTTAAACACTGTTTCATAGAAAAAACAGGTTTTTTTAATCTTTTTTTTCTTTTATTCAAAATAATTTTTTAAGTCAACTGTACACAAATTAATACTGATATTAAAACAAATCTCATATTACAACAATATTCGTTAACCAACACATCGGGTGGTTGTGGTCGGACAATCCCGTGTTTTAATAAAATGGTTTCTCTTTATGAATTATGGGAGTGGTGTAAATTACAAAACAGAAAGCCAGTCAGTGTACAGCTGTTTTAACATTTTGTTTGCATTTTATTTTATATGAATGCGTATTACAGATTATTCAAAACTAAATACTTCGAACCGTTATCGTTAGACTGGAGCAACATTTTTGGATGCCGATCTAGCTGCGGAAAATCATCTGGAGCATAATTACTACTCAAATATCTCATTATTTCAGACAGCTTCATGGGTGGGGAAAAACTAGAATATTCTATCAACAACTAACATGGATTTCCTACAGTTGTTTGTAAACCAAATGTAAAAGAAAGAGAGGTATTAGGTGATCTTTTGAGAGAATGGCTGATTTATTCGTTTTATGGTTTAATGAATTAGGCCTAAAGAAAATTAAGGAAATAATAAATGAAATTTATAATAGTGGTGTAATACCAGTCGACCTATGCAAATCGATCTTCATAGCCCTGCCTAAGAAGCCAAGTGCAAACGAGTGCGCACTCCACCGGACAATCAGTCTAATGAACCACATTACAAAACAGATCGTCCGAATCCTGATGAATAGAACGAGAAGTAGAATCAGGCCATGGATAGGACAAGAAGAGTGCGGGTTCGTCAAAGAAAATAGAACAAGGAACGCCATATTTATGATTAGAATTATCTTCGAAAGCGCAATACAAATGGAGAAGAACTTGTGCCTAGGTTTTATCAATTATTCAAAGGCGTTCGATAAAATACTCCACAAAAATTGATGGAGATGCTCAGCAACCTCGACATAATCAAGTATCTCTACTGGCAGCAAACCGCCTGCATACGGACAGGAAACGAATTCAGCAGATATACGTAGATAGAAAAGAGCGAATATCTTTGGCCGGATCTCTTCAACATGTACAACTAAACTATTCTGGGGACCCTATATGTTATGCTAGGATACGTCATCGGAGGTCACAATTTAAACAACATAAGATACTGTGGTGAACACGGTCCGAGACGATGCAAGAGGCTTAGTGTTGCCTGTTTCTTTTGTGGTCGCCGAGCGGGTGCTGGACGAGGTAAACAACATAGCGCCAAAGCCTAGAATGACAGTACCATTGAAAACTCTGCTTTAAAACTTTGTGGACTAATTTTCTAACTTTATCAACATTACATCCAATAGATTTATTAACAATCATGATTTTGTTATAGTTATTTACATGTTCTAATATAAATGTTTAAAAAAATTGCACTATTTTTATATGGAGCGCTGTTTTAAGTTAATGTTTTCATTCTTTTACACACACACACACTCATATATATATATATATATATATATATATATACATATATATTCATTACTCGACGAATAAATTGTTGCAAAAAAAAGTCACTCTCTCTCTCTCTCTCTCTCTCTCTCCCTCTCTCTCTCTCAAATGTAAACAGAATGTTACAGAAAACCCAAGGATTAACGAAATTGTTTAACAACCGATATTTATTGATATTACGATACATTTCAGAGCAGAGATGGTCACTTGCGGAGAATCAAAAATTGTGTCATATAAGCTTGATTTGACTTCGTTTAGACTGTGGTATTATTCGTTGATGAGTAGTCCAAGATTTACCAGACCTATTGGTGGTTTCCTCTATGCTGATAGGGGTCATAGGTTTGAATCCTGCCGAATGACGGACATTTTCGTACAAAATTTATTGTAAATGATCAGGTCAGTAGAGATAAATATACAAATATACTGTCTGATTATAAAAAAAACTCTACTCAAATAGGAATATCGATTAAAAATAATGTTCAAACAAATAATTTCAATATGTCGTTTGTTAAAACCATTTCATTAATCTTTGGGATTTTTCGTAACATATATATATATATATATATATATATATATATATATATATATATAACGGTCATTATTATAGTAGAGATGTTTCACGTTTATTTTGAACTGTAAAATGTGACCTTAAGGAGAAGAACTACAATTCTTTGAAATCATTTAAAAGCTATTTGGGCTATTTTCTCACCAAAATAGAGTAAAAATGTTTTGAAGCTTCTTAAAATTGGTGAAAGTGCAAAAATATCTCACGCGGTTGCATAAATCGATCGACAAATATCTAAATATTTTCATTAAAATGAAAAGGAAAAAAATTCTACTTCACGCTGTATATAAGATGTGGGGTAAGGATCAGTTTTACTTCGTTTAGAATATGTGATGGTATTATTCATATGATTTTGACCGAAATGTTAAGACTCGATTAACACTAACATCAGAATTTTATCATTGATTAATTCTTGATAGAATTTACAAAAAGAAATAAAGATAAAAAACATATATTATTTTGCTAAATGCTGATGTTTCTATTCAGACAATTCTTAGACATATACAACATAAGAAAAATGTATTTTCAGGAACTCACCACGAACCTTACCAATAAGCCGATTCCTAGAGCTGAGCTTTAAAAATGTTCGAAAACGTTGAATATAAGACGCTATGATAGGACGACGGCCATCTTGATTCCCGTTAACTTGATCCTGGTTCGGCGTCGATGTTTTGCATTACTTTGTGAAAGGACGTGTGATGAATAAATTATCTGGTGACCAATACTTCTGGCCAATTCTTGTATTCATAGCAACGTTTTCCAATTCCCATATGTAGACATACAAGAATGAATGACTTCAGAACTATCTAGTCCTCTATATCGTTCTTATACATACAAACATATATATATATATATATATATAGAGAGAGAGAGAGAGAAAGTGAAAAAAAGAGAATTTTATCACTCTTTTTCTTTCTCTCTATACATATATCCTTCTTTCATATATATATATATATATATATATATATATGTCACCTTCTATATACATGCCCCTCTGTCTGACTCCCTACATATATCCCTCTGTACTTAATATATATATTCATATCTCTTCTAATATATATATAAATACACACACACACAGACACACACACACACAGACACACACACACACAGACACACACACACACACACACACATATATATATATATCACGATATATCACATATATATATATATCACGATATATCACGATATATATATATATATATATATATATTAGTCATCCACATACAAGCCTGTTTCGCTGTATCACAGGTCATTAGTGTGGCTAGTATATATATATATATATATATATATATATATATATATATATATATAATCCCCTTTTGTCTCTGTCCCTCTCTTTCATTATCTATGCATCTCTCCATCTCTTTTTCTCATCTATCTCTTCATCAATATATACCATTCTCTGTCTCTTCATGTATTTCTTTCTCTGATATATATATATATATATATATATATATATATATATATATAGGATGGCTGTCGCAGATGTAGGAAAAGTAAAGTGTTAGTGTTCGTAAAACGTGACTGAAATATGAATTGTATGTTAATGGACCGGCAAAACCTCAGAGATGTTTATTTTATTTATTCTTACTTTCTGCGGACAAAAATTGTCTCTGTATAAGTTGGGTCAAACAGCAAGTTATTTGAGCAATCGCCATCTACCAGATGGTAGAAAAAGAAAACCTTATTTTACGCTTGTACTTCTGTACGATTGGATTCTTAATATTCAGTACAATTTCAATTTTGCATAATTATATACAGATGTCTTTCGAAACATTCGTGCATAAAAAGAAACTGCACGTTGCGACAATGCTTTTGTTCTATTTATATAGCTACCCTATGAGGCGTGAGATTGAATCCTAGGACTTCGTCGGCCTCAGCTTATGTTGTATCCCGGAAGGGGATAAACAGCGAAAGAATAGTGCAAGAAATAACTCGTAACACTGAGGATATATAAATAAATATTTATTATACCTCAGTACAATAAACCAAATACAAGTACACCAACGAACAGTTAAAAAGAATAACATTTAAGAAGGCAATATCTCTTTGTAGGACGTATGCGGGTTCCGTATAGTGATGTCTAACTCTCGTCTAAGGCCGATGGCTCTCGACTAAAGCCGATGACTCTCGTATAATCACAATGACTCTCGTATAATGACGAATAATCTCGATCACTCCTGTGTAATGACGAAGACTCACGTATATTCACGAAGACTCTCGATCTCTCTCGATCACACTGTAGTTCGTTCCCGTCTAGGTCTTTTATAACCCGGGCCATACCTATTCCAGGGCAGAACAGGATATTTCACTACAACAGCTTAATAAATATCTAATCTCGTTTCTCTAAAAGCCGAAATCTATATATTTATTATTCTTGGATTAGAAATTGACATTCTATCAGTTATTCAAAACGTATCATTAAGTGCCATACTTAATACACGCTTAGGCGATCATGTCTCGAAAGAGAAATGACTGTCTGGGCAGATGATTATCCCGCAGTAGGTTGCCATTGCTTTCTACGGTAGAATAGTTTCCAGCCAAGGTTATAGAACCCAATATGTTCTGTTATTTAACCCGTAACTGTGGGAAAGTAACGGAGTAATACCTTTCCCGGTGGAATTTGCGCGTAAGTGAATGCAAGAAATTCAATTGGAATTCGAAATCGGCTCCCCGATTTCCCGTTCCAAGTCGATATCCACTGCACCACAACACCCATCTAAAAGCGTATACTCGTCTCCTTTCTTATTTTATTTCAGTCAATGAATTTCTAGGAATATTTCAAAATTCTAAATAAATTGCTTTAGATAGTTTTTAATTTAATTCTATTAAAAAATAATGAAAGATATCTATAACCTAGAGAATAAATATGCAACAAAAGTTTTACATTCGGAATATTTTCTCATTTTTCTTCTAGTCACAACTTTTCGAACTTTGACAGCTACGACCTTCTTGTGGTTCCTATCAATCCACTTATTTTTAAAAACTTAAAACTGAATATTTAATTTAATTTATAGAAAAAGATTGTCCTCGTTCTGTTCTTCAGGTTTACAGATATAAGTCTTTTTTTTCTATTCCTCAGATTAAAAATTGGTTTTAGCTTACGACCATGTCAAAGTGAAATCACAGTTTAAGGTACGTCGAACCTGGTCACTAACAAAATGGGTAACCGTTTGGAAATACCAGGTTTTTTTATGGTAAGATGTTAGGGTGTTGTAATGGATAACGGCTAGTAGATGTCAATTGATGTTCTGAGTTCCAATTCCAGTCTGGTTCGTTCTAGTACTTCTTCCCCTTTTCCTCGCTATGATTTTAGGAGAAGAATGTTTATCAGAAAATAATCTATATGTATAAAAGACAATATGTGAGTCTGTGTGTAACTGTATTCTATGCACGCCTACATTTTTTTAATCTACGCCATTTAAACTTTCTAGGGACCCATATCTACAGGGATGCCAGGTCGACACATACATTTTGAGTTTAAGTTCAGCAATTTTCCCTTTCGCACGTTTTGGGCAATGGAGCCGATTGTTTACATTTGCGGGGTAAAACATCTCAGATATATGATGGTTGCTAGAATACGTCACAGAAATCAAATCACACGTGTCAAACGCGACTAAAAAATGAGCATTTATATTGAATATTTATTCCTACCATCGGAAAGTGAATGTTCTAATATCTCAGTCAAATGTCCAAGTATTATAATTACCCTTTATGTATAATCCAACCAAGAGGGTGTATATTTCGCCAGGTTAGATATTTTTATTCGTTAACGCCGTGTTTGTTTATTTCGTATTTACATCATTTATTTGTGCTTGTATCCCGGGATAGCATCGTTCTATACAACCATTGAAACAAAACTAAACACAAAGGTAAAAATAGATTTGAATCTTCAACGCCTCTCAAGATTTCTGACTTAATGAGAGCTCTGACAAGTTGACTGTCCTATCAGCAGGATTCATTAATACTTTATGTTTATCATCTATGCTGCTCTATCACCGACTACGCTGACTGCACCTCTGCAGTAGGTAAATGTTACCCTAGGAAATCACCGGTTTATCGTGGGTGATAACCCATGATGCTTGAGGTTGGGAACCTGGTGATTGATATTTTTAAGTGTTGGACTATATATATATTACTAAACTCCAACACATGATTTTGGTTTTTACTTGAGCTAGACAGACAGTTGGAGAAATCCGATCTAATCAACCGGCTAATCACGTCCGGACCTAGGTCAGTTTAAAAAGAAGTGCTCACAAGTACCATATGAAATACTTAACTTAGTAAACGGTGACTCTCGGATCGGTCAGACTGGAAACAAAACAATCTGGGATGGATGTTTCAAGCACTGAGGGGAACACTTACATGCGTTGAAGATTCCGGTGATTTTTGAAGCGCAGCTTTGATATGGTACAACGCCTTAATTCGGGGTTATATGACAGTATACTTAACCCTCTCCACGTTTAAGTATACTGTCATATAACCCCGAATTAAGGCGTTGTACCATATCAAAGCTGCGCTTCAAAAATCACCATATAGCCCAAAAGGAATCAGGCGAATGGGATTTCCCCACCTCATCATCTCCTCCATGTGTGGCTCCAAGGTAAGAGAGGAGCATAGCTGATAAATAATAATAGTAATTCATAAGCACAGATAAACAAGAGAATACACGTTGATAGCGACGCGAAATGTGGCACAGAAAATCTAAAAAAAACAATTGAAATTCACCGTAAAAGATTAAAAAAACTAAAAGTTATCACTCTTTCGAATAGAAACAATATCTTAACATCACGGATAACTTCATAAAACATTTTAAAAAAATAAGAAATAATGAAAGGAAATGATGACGTTAATGCTCTAAAGATGACTAAAGGTGTTTACCCGTGCAACCAGACTGGCAACTGGGTCCCACCCATTCACAGTCAGGTTAGCCAAACGCAGACGACAATTCTACTCCTGCAGCTTCCTCTCTCGCACTTCCCGCCTGTGGAACTCACTCCCGTATTCTTGCTTTCCTGACGGCTACGACCTCCAGAAATTTAAAAGCAAAGTTAATACTCACCTACTAACCACTGGACCCTAGCTCTCTCCCCTCCCCTGTATAATCTTCACTTTCTCTCCGCCCATGTATCTGTCATTGCACTTGCTTTCTCAGCTTTCTAGTGTTCCTTTCTAACTAGCTTGTACTCCTCACTCTTTTCTAATTAATTTTTCTTTTTACATTTATGTAACCCCCTGCACATCAGTGGCGTTTCTGCCTTGCTCGGGGTGAAATGATTAAAAAAAAAAAATAAATATAAATATAAGGGTTTCCCAAATTTGAAATTCCTTCATGGCCATAGTAAAAAGCATTGCGCTATCACTGTGTACACTGCAGAAAATTAAGACTAACCTAAACTTATTTATAAATGAAACTTTGTCTGTGTGTGCGTGAGTGTGTTCGTTACCTATAGACACCGAAACGGCTGAACCGATTTTCCTGAAAATTTACAGTTGTACTATAAGCGTCTGCGAGTGTTCTTAGCCAGGGTTTGGGTCAAAGTACCCCCGATAAATATCGAAAATCGATAATCAAAAACATTGGATTATGGAACTAGTGGTCCGATTTTAATCACATTTCATACACTCATAGACAAAGACATAAAAAACGATATTTAGAAGTTTCAAGGTTGCAATTCTTACAATAGTGCAGAAAATCGATAATATATATATATATATATATATATAAAAGGCCAGATGTTTGTGTGTGTCTGTTTATCTGCCTGTATGTCTGTATTTCTTCAGACCTTTTATTTTAGTTTTTTCTTCAGGTTTGACTCTAAGTAGGTACAATTGTAGTTCTTAGTCTCAGTCATGATACCATTTACTCAGAGGACTTATTTAGCCTTCAAAATTCAGTTTACGACGAAAAAACGTATTTGATATCAATAGCAGGAAATCAAAATTTGACTTACACCCATTCATTTTTCTTTCGGTCTTTCGCTTTAACTGGAAACAACTATTGCTTTTTAGTCTTTCGTGCCAACGTCCAAAGAGTCTGAGCTCCAGGACCATGTATTAGTTTTAAAGCTTTCATTACACCCGAGCCAACGCCGGGCTATACTGCTAGTTATTCTATAAAAAAAGACAAGACATAATATATAAAAAGTACATCTATTAAACAAGAATAGAATTATAGATACCAACACTTATATCATTACTTTCAATGCACCAGAACCACCACAGAATATAAAATAGAAATATAGATTTTCTAAAGTAGAAAAATCTATTCCAAATTCCATTAAGATGCTTCAATTGCAAAAGACGTGATGAGAATAAATATGCAATGAAGTCGGTAAGTGGAAAATGTGTGAAGAATGTTTTTAACTACCCAGATTACATGCCCAAATAAATAGCCTAATTTTGAAAGAAAAACCATAAGTCAAAGTTTAGAGATGGCAAAACCTGAAAGAAGAAAGATATATTAAAAGTTAAAAGAAAAGCGTCCAACCAAACTCCAATACATTATTATATACAATGTTTACTTAAGCAACGTTAAGCTATACCTATGAAAATCTAATATCAAATTATGAGAAACAAGAACTAATATTTTTAATTGCCCGCCTGTGGAACTCGCTTTTTTATTCTTGCTTTCCTGACGGCTACAATTTCCAGGAATTTAAATGCAAGGTCAATACTCAGCTCTTAACTACTTGACCCTAGTTCTTTCCACATAGCCCTGTATATCCTTTCCTTTCTCTCCACCTTTCAACTATCATCGCACCTGTATTCCCATTATTCTCTTGTTCCTTTCTAACTGGTTCATCCTTCTCTTCACTCCACTCTCTTCTAAACTTTTTACTCTTATGTACCCCCTGCACATCATTGGCGTTACTGACTTGCTCGGGGTGATATGATTACAAAAAGAAGAAGAATTAAAACACATTGAAAACAAATTGTGAACTTCGAAACAATCCATATCACTGAGCCAAAACTATCTACAAATAATATAAATCAAACAGAAAATTCACTGATAACCTATAAAAAACAAAACACTCAAAACATCTCAAATAAAAAATCCACAAACAGAAAACTTCCAGAGAAAAAAATCCTCAAACATTAATACAAAGAAAAATTGAAATACAAAACCAGGAACAATAAAAAAATATATACGACGACAAAGCAAATAATTGTTGAAAGAAAAATGTATTACCAGCAATAAAATAAATAAAAACTTTAGTTGGCAATAAATGACCTGCCGAGGTTGATATGCCATAAAAACAAAACAACCAACCAACCTAACCATATGTTCCTCATTAAATTTATTGATTTTCAATGGAAAGTTCATTATGACAAATGGAGTAGTGACTATTCACTTTTGTAAATATAAGAAAGCTTATACCAAAAGAAAGAATTCAAACTGTCAAATACAAAAAGGTTACTGGTTAAAATTCAATGAACTACGCTCATCCCTAATTAACAAGGAAATGTTCATTGAACAAGAATCAATAGAATCCTTTACAAACATACTAACACAATTATCGAAACAGACAATACCCAATTATTCCGTTAAAACACAAAAAATCGAAAACAAGGCTTACGGCAGAATACAGAGAAGCAACTAAGACAAGGAAAAATGCTTATACCTACACTTCGATGTACTCACTGCAAGCAATTTCTCACGAACAAGCATAATTTGTTAAAATGCAAGAAGCACAAAAAATACGTAGCAACTGCCAAGCACAAAATCTTAAAGTACTCTTCAAAAACGTACCCACTGCCCAAATAATAGGCTATCTGAAAATAACAAATTAAATCTAACTTCTATAGAGAATAGAGCTTGAACTTTGAAACATACAGCTAACGTTTTGAAATACTCTTAAACTGTAAAACTTCTCATATTTTTAAAAACAATTTTCGAAAACCTCACTACCAATTTTCAGTATTTGTAGGTTTTAGTAAACTTTATCTTTTTCTCATCTTTCTTAAATCCTGTTCGAACATCAACTTCAGTCAGTTACGTGACACACGCTTGAGTGATCATGTCTTGAAAGAGACATGACTGACTGGGCAGAAGATTATCCTGCAGTAGGTTGCAATGGCTTTCTGCGGTAGACTGGTTGCCAGCCAAGTCTATAGAACGCAATCGGTCCCGTTATTATTATGGGAAAGGTATTAATCCGTCTCTTCCGTCCAGTTATGAGTTAAATAACAGGACAGCTTTGGTTCTATAGCCTTGCAGTCAACCAATCTACCGTAAAAAGCAATAGCATCCTACTGCGGGATAATCTTCTGCCCAGTCAGTCATGTTTCTTTCGAGACATGATTGCCCAAGCGTGTTTCACGTATGGTGCTTAACTAACTGAATGGCTTTTCGGATTTCGATGTCGCAGATTCATTACCCTGTTATAACACTTCCCAGATATTTTAATTGTTGCTTGCGCAAGTGGATTATTTGTTTTATCAGTATATCACCCCCACTCTGGTTCACTTAATACTGAGTTTTTTTTTATTCAGGAATATTTCAAAACATTTCAAGCGGTTGTGAGGTTTTTCTTGATTTAGGCACCTCTAATTTGTCATTAGTTTGTTTAGCTATTCATTTTTCTGTCAACAATACATTATGTGTTCTTGCAATTGGGTCTACTATTATCTCTGTATCATATGTATTTATAACGCTTGTTGTCACCAACAATGAATCTTGATAGGGTTTTTAATTTTCCCAGTGTCTGGTAGGAAAAGGACATCCTCGTCTTACATATTTTTTTATATTTCATATATATTTATATCAGGCAATTTCCTCCAATTTCTTATGTTTTTTCCCCAAATATGTCAATTTTACCTCCCTGTTCCAAAACTTCACTGTGGAATAATCTAATTCAGTGTCAATACTTGATACACGCTTGGGCGATCATGTCTCAAAAGTGACATAAGTGACTGGGCAGAAGATTCTCCACAGTAGGTTGTCATTACTTTCCGCGGTAGATTATTTACCAAATCTGTTCTGTTACTTAACCCACAGCTGGAGGGAAAAGACAGAAGATAGATTAATACCTTTCCCAAAAATATTTGCGCGTAAGTAAATATAACGATTTCAACTGGAATTCAAACACGGCTCTCCGATTTCTCATTCAGAGATGCTATCCACTGCTCCACAACGCACATTCTGCTTTAACCACTGTGGTCCTGGGTATGACCGTAAACTGCATCTGGCAGCAAGGCCTCTGATTGGGAGGTTATGAGGAGCATGGAACCACCTCTTAATTGCTGTTGTTCCCAGGTCCACCCTGACCCATAGTGGTAGCACCTGTTACGGTCCCAGCTATGGGTAAATAGTTTTCCCCCAAATCGGCGGGGTCAAAATGCTATGAAAAATATTACCAACAAAACTTTTTTTTGAATGAAAAATGTTACCAACTTTTTGAATGAAAAAAATTGATTTAAAACAAAAATACGTCTCCGGCCTTAAATGACCATTTAGATGTTGATAGGCCGTTAAGCAGCAACAAACAAACAAAAACTACGTGACTGTATTGATACTCTTATTTTTACCAAGCCTCTTTATTTTGTTTTTTTTTAATGCAATTATTTGTTATATGTAAGAAGAAATATGAGACGTTTTGTTAGTACTTTTTCTAAGCACTGCTTAGATGTGGCAAATGTCGATATTATGGGGCACCTATTGGGATTCGAACTCAATTGTAAAAGGTTTTAGCGAGACAAGCTTGCTACCCATTACACAGGTGTACATGAAACGTTTTGTTAGATAGATCTCTGAATTTCTGGAATAAGATGTTACCATTATTTATATTCGGATGTCAACTTTGTTGTTGTCATCAAAACGATTCGAATAATGTGACACCTCCTGGCCCCTCATCAGGTGTATATCCATTGCCTAAATATATCTGAACAAGACGAAATATCCCTAGAAATTGGCAATATGTTCACGCCTGTAGATTAAATAAAGCATAGTTTTCGGAAATCCCCGGGATTTGTGTAGATCTAATGAGGACTCAAGTGCCAAAACGTTTTGATAACAACAATGTTAATGGGGATAATACTCCTTTTGACATACATGCTTTGGGCGATCATGTCTTGAAAGAGACATGACTGACTGGACAGAAGATTAACTCTCAGTAGGTTGCCATTGCTTTCTGTGGTAGACTGATTGCCAGCCAAGGCTATAGAACCCAATCTGTCCTGTTATTTGACTCCTAGCAAGAGGGAGAAGCGATGCATTATAAACCTTGCCAACCAAGGCTGCAGAACCCAATCTCTCCTATTATTTAACCCATAACTGGAGGGAACACATGGATTAACACCTTTCCCAAATGTGTTTGTGCGTAAGTGAATGTAAAGATTTCATCTGGAATTCGAACTCAGCACCCCGATTTGTCGTTCCGAGTCGATATCCACTGCACCACAATGTACATATATGCCATATACTTTAATAAAAAAATTAGCTTAATAATATAATTCATCAGATAATGTTTTTTTTAGGATAATTAGCGATTGTCTTACTCGGTTTCCGTCGTTCAAAAATGTCAATCTGAAAAATGGGGACGGTATTAGACCAAGTCCTAGAGGGCTTTTCTTCCAGGCAGTCTCTCTCTTTCGGTAGAGGGCCGCCTTCTTTGCCCGGCACTTGAAGCGTCGCTAAAAGCAAAGTGCTGTGGAGCATCCGGCAACATTTTTACCGTTAAAGCCATTTTCAAACCTCGATTTTGTGTCATTTCTATAGCGACGTTGAGAATCTGGTAAATGCAATCGCTTTTCCGCATGTGGACCGGGCGGAATGACCAGCTAAGACCATCTAAAAATCCTTAGTAAGCAAATCATCACGTATGAGATGGTACTCGGTAAAATTTGATCAGCTGTTAAAAACCGGCCTTGTGTCACAACTTCCCTCACTGGAGTTGGGGCTGGTAAAATACCCAGCCTTTTGACTTGGATCAAAGTGTAATATCTGCTCTGATATGGATAAGCTTTATTGCTTCTGACAGAGCGAAACACAGAGTGTCTCTCTCAGCCGACAGTGGGTAATTAAATGCATTGAGAAACGGCCGATCTCAGCAAACAACTGTCAACAGCAGTACCTCCTTAACTGCACAAAAAGAGGGGCGAAATCATAATAGCGCACCGTCGGTTGAGGAGGTTGGGCTATTTGTTTTGTATGTTTGTCCCGGGTTCACGCGTTAAACTTATTTTGTGTCACATCCTGAAGCGTAAATCGGCATGAAATTACAATCTCTCCCCTGCATTTTGGCTAAGATCATATTGAAGTGTCGGTTCTCATCAGCTTAATCCCTCTGTATATATATATATATATATATATATATATATATAAAGGAGTTAATGCACAGAAGCTTGTCATTGAACATGGCATCTTCAAGATGATTTCGAAGTTTCGTGGTGATTTCGTCACTCGTCAGGTTTAATTTATATATATATATAATTTCACTTCTTTGATTCCGCGTGCCTATGGCTTAGAGATTAGCAACTCCGAATGACACCAAATCGGTCGATTTTCGATCCCGGCCTGACGCAAGTGGATGTCTAGCCACACTGATGAAGTGTGATACAGCCAAACAAGATCTTATAGGGATGTCGCTTATACACACACACACACACACACACACACACACACACATATATATATATATATATATATATATATATAGTAAACCTTACAATTGAATTGTTTATTATTTATGAGGCAAAGTAGGAAGTAACAGTCGTTCAAATTAACGAATAGTGTGACAAGCATTTCAACAATATCTAAAAATGTTTATTAGAAGGATATTATTATAACAACTGCCCGTCCCCAGTTGAAAACGTTAAGGCTAAACTCAGCCTCATTTTTTTTTCGAGAATATGTAAAACACATGACTATAGAAGCTCTAAGTTTGTCAAATTTGATATTCAGAAGCCGAACGTTGCTATTGACTTCTCCCTGATTCATCTTGTTTTTTCTTCCTCACAAACGATGTTATGTTCACTGCTGTCCATTGTGTTCGTGATGTAGCATAAATTGAATGGTTCTACATTATGTAATTGCATTATTTCTACTTCTGGGTAACAGTGAGACATACTTAATAGTTTTGGAATATGTGCTTATTTAGTTTCTCTATGTGTGAGCTTATATTGCCACCAGCCGCTTGCTTCATCTTGCGTATGACCGTGCATTTAGCGAAATTGTTGATTTTCAAAAAATGACATCACCTATTTAAACTCTTATTTTTATTTTATAAAAAAGTATTAAACTAGAATAAATGTAAAATTTAGGTTAAATTGAATTGTTACATATTAAAAAGTTGCTGTAAGCGTTTAGTGACGGATGTGCGTTTTGGTGCAGTAGATATCGACTCAGAAAGATAAGTCAGTGGGCCAAGTTCGAATTCTAGTTCAATATCCTGCATTGACTTAAGCACTGGTACCCTTAGGAAAGGTATTAACCTGTCCCTTTCCTCCATTTATGGGTTAAATAACAAGGAAGGACTTTGGGATCCTGCCCTTATAAAACAAAACCTAATGAATCTTGGTACTCGAAAAGAAAAAAGTATTACTATACACAAAACTTATATAAAAACAATAAATTGTTGAAAGAAAAAGGTATTACCAGCAATAAATAAATAAAATTTAGTTGGCAATAAATGACCCGCCGAGGTTGATATGCCATAAACAAATCAACCAACCAACCAACATATTAAAAAACACAATGCTTAATATACAAGATAAATTTTATGCAAGAATTACTTATGATTATATCAATCATGAATATCAACCCCACAAATAGAGATTTATCACCACTAAAGTTATTTTGTAACATGCTAACTCGTGTTCAAATCCAAACATTACTATATATTGTCGAAGTTATCGTTAAAGATTTTGATGAGATTTACAATCTCTACGTTTCGTTTAATTACACAAAATATTCGATGAAATATAAAGACTTAAACAAATGATATACAAAAGATATGACATTTTTATTAAAGGAGTATTTATTTTAATCATTAAATTGTTTTAAAAATAATTGCTGTGTTTATACGCTAATTATAAAGCCTTTTAATTTAAAAAAAAAGCTGAATTAAATAATATTGTACTAATTTACGCACCCTATTAAAATCAATAATACTCTGTTACCCCTTACCTGTTTACACTACTCCCCAAATATTGGTTTTGATAGGTCACTGTATTGCTATTTTAGAGCGTGTGACGGACGGACTAACGAATGTCACAGTATTTTACATATAGATGTTTAGTAAATGTCATTATTTCAAATCAGAATTGATCTTTTTGATTGCACAATAAGAAAAATCTAGCTGAATATAAACTAAACGAATGAATGCATATTTTCGCTAAGTAAATAATTGCAGTATTATCAAAATAATTTAGAAATTATAAATGTGTGTATATAATAACAGGCAGTTTCCTGTCTAAATAATCAAAAACAGATCTATTGTAAATTTTAGAACAAAGGTAATTTTTTCAGTTAAGGTTTTATGCAATTTAGCAATTTAGAGATGGTTGCAATGATTAAACTTCAATATACACTGGTAAAATCTCATAACATCTCCGTGCCGTTTTACTTCTAGGAATAGGCTATCATGTTTCTCCTCAACCTCTTGTCCGTTCTGGCTCTTTGTAAGATTTGTTATTATGTTCTCTTAAAATCTGCTAAGCAAGAAAGTTATACTCCGACATCTCAGTAGAAACCTGAATGCTTCAATCATTCTATTCCATTTGATAGTCAATCATGATCAATCCTTTTGAGCTTCATAATATTCACTTACTACAATCTCCATAGTAATATTCACTTACTACAATCTCCATAGTAATATTCACTTACTACAATCTCCATAGTAATATTCACTTACTACAATCTCCATAGTAATATTCACTTACTACAATCTCCATAGTAATATTCACTTACTACAATCTCCATAGTAATATTCACTTACTACAATCTCCATAGTAATATTCTTACTACTACATTACTCCAATAGTAATTCATATCACACAACTCATAATTGACAGCTAATATTGCAGCGGATAAGAAATTAATTAAAATCAACGCCCTTCTTCTTCACTTTTAGAAAAATTCACAATGACTTTTGAAATCGTGGGTTTCCCAAATAGAAAAAGGATTGACCATGTGCTTAAAGAAAAAGTCGAAACCAGAAATCGCAAGTAGATATTAAAATGATTTTTAACGAATGGGGGTGAATCGTGGGTTTCCCAAATAGAAAAAGGATTGACCATGTGCTTAAAGAAAAAGTCGAAACCAGAAATCGAAAGTAGGTATTAAAATGATTTTTAACGAATGGGGGTGACTTGCAAGATCAAAAAGAACTTCGCGAGTAGGTGCGAAAATCTAGATTACAATAAAAAAAAGGACTTCATCAGGGTCAGTCAGTCAGAGTGTCAGATGGGAGCCACAAGACAAACATCTAAAATGTAACAAACTTCAAATCGACCCGGAGATAACTATAGGTCGCACCTTGTTCTCTTTCTCCTTATCTCTTTCAACAATTTCTACTACGAATAGTTTGTCCGAACTCTTGATATTCTTAAATTTCTCATCGAATTTCTCTACGAATTCTCGTTACTTTTTCCTTATAATAAATTTTTAATTTAATATTCAAAATGTATATTTTATTATTCCACTCTTCTCCACTAATCCACACATTCCAACTGACAACCAACCTTTTAATGATGAACACCTTCTGATAACAATTCTGATGAGAATTCTGCATAAAACTTGTAAGCTGTAGGGAATGCGGTTAAAGTCTGACACAAGGCCGAATCAAAGACACATTCCCAGCTCCCTACGCTACAATATTAATGATTAGCATAAAAAGAAATAAATATATTTTCAGATTTATTCTAAGAAAATATGACTATTCAATAATATTCTTTTAAAATTAATGAGATATTTGTTCATTCAAGGTTATACAGGACAACAGGTATGATTATATAGATTTGAATTATTGAAGATGCTTAAAATAGAAGTCGCGAATATTAGTAGGAAAATTAGTAAGAATATTAGAATCATGACTACCTTCATGGTAAAATCGTCGCTGATTAAGATAACCATACACATTTTCATCTTATATTAACTAAACACATATTGCATAGGCTTTGGTCCATTACAGCTAAACTTTTTATGTAATCCCATTAAAATCTAAATTGCTGTTTGATTTCACGCCCAAACAAAAAAGAGGAGGTAATGTTTCTAATAGTAGTTGTTGAAAGTGATAAAGAGAAAGCGAAAGAGGACAATGTCCTAAGTCGCTTGAAGTTGAAACTACATTTTAGATGTTTGTCTCGCGGCTCCCATTTGGCACTCTGACTGACTGACAGTGATGAAGACATTTTATTGTAATTTTGATTTTTCTCACTTACTGGCGAAATTCCTTTTGATCTTGCAAGTCACTCCCATTCGTCAAAAATCATTTTAACACCTACTTGCGAAATTTGGTTTTGAGTCTTTCATTAAGCACATGGTCAATCCTTTTTCTATTTGGGAAAACCAGGATTTCACACTTCATTGTGAATATTTGTAAAAATGAAGACGAAGTTTGATTTCGATTAATTTTTTTATCATCTACACTATCATATAAAACATAAAACACCTTCACAATACTGGAAAATACTTGTTGATAACACCAATATACTACACGATAAAATCATTAGGCAAAACATTCGAATTCTTGTAGCCCTATATATAATAAAAAAACAACCAAAACTGAAATAATATCATAGCAAATATAACAACAATATATAAAATTGCATATAATATTTAATTCTAATTTACATTTCTACCTATTTTCGGTCAGTTTTCTTATATTGAGTCACTTCTTTGCAAACGTTGATCAGCGGCAACGGATAAATTGAAAATTTGAAAATACATTTTACCAGAGGGCGATCGCATATTTTTTTAAAAATCGTCACAACAACGGTATTCAGATTTTAGTGCAGTTAAAATAAGTGTGTCTTTTTAATTTACCTCTGAAGATGATTTTGGAAAAGGTCGAAAGTTCTTGGGTTAAAAAGAAAAAAACAACGCCTTCTTTGAGAAATTTTATCTCATCAAGTATGTGATTGGACAAGGAGAAAAGAACTGTATGAAAATAATGGATGAAATCTTGTTCAAATGAATATATGCTACCAATATATATATATATATATATATATATATATATCTGTGTGCGAGCAGTATGTTGCGACCAAGTGTAAGTTTTAAAACATAACAAAACATGCGTAATAGAAATATTGTATATTTAACAGTAAATATAACATAAGTTTAATAAACGACTAGTGCGTGTGTCGGTTGTCTAGTATTCAATCAATTCGACTGTTCCCCCAAAGTTTCCTCTCCTACTAATCTTATACTAGGCTAAAGATTCCAACATAGACTTTTTAAAGGGAGGACACCACAACACAGTGTATATATATAATGTATACATATATATATATATATATATATATATATATGTGTGTGTGTGTGTGTGTGTGTGTGTGTGTATGTGTGAGGGGTGTGGGTTTCATATATCGTTTTAATAAAGGTAATTTTGACGTTTCCTAGGAAAAATAACTGAGAAAGTTATTCAGGAATATCTTACAAACAAGACAGTTAATAGAAGATATTGGATTGTTAGAATGTAAACAAAATATCAACGTGTTGCGTGTCTGTCTGGAACCCCAAAAGAGGATGATGAAAGGGGAAACGTCTTGGTAACTCTTCGTTTGATGATTTTCAGCTTTTTATATTTTTTCGGATATTGTTTGAGAGTTCAGGCGGCAAACTACAAATATTGATTGCCAGTGAAAAATCGAAATCTACAAGACGGACACCTGAAATAGTGAGGGAGATAGAACGGCGTAAGATACAATTGTTGTTCGACTCATATTGGCAGTGTCGCTTGCATTGGACTGATAAGGAGAAGAAAAATAGCGCGTTTGTTGCAGACAGTCGTTTTTACGCCTGGTTAGTAAATACGGCTGGTGTGTAGCTGCGTATAAATTCTTTGCAAATAGAAGATAGAAATTATGAAGAAAAAGAGGAATTTTATTGAGCAACTCGGCAGAAAGTGTAGAACGGTAACACAGTGGAGTTGGTTCGAAGATAAATGAACAGAAGAAAGAGGGAAGGATAGATACATAAATCATGACGTGAAGGAATATGATAAATGGTAAGAATTATTGCGGAACAATAAAAATAATGAAACAAATTATCATATCAAAATATTCTCCTATAAGGAAGGAAAAGTAGAAAGTGAAAAACTAAGAAAAATTGAAAAAAAAATAATGTCTAAATGGAGGAGGAGATGAGACGAAAGTAAAAAGGTGAGCAAAAAGAATTGACTGAAAACAAAAAGAAATAAATCTAACAAATAGACACGCCAATATCACAGATTCGTTAGTGAATGTAAACTTAAAGAGCGGAATATAATTACAACAAATATTCCACAAAAAAAATATTTTCTTATTACAAAGATAAGGTTTACAGCCTCATCACATTGAAACACCAGTTTCTTTACGATACACCGAAGTTAAGCAACTCCGAAACTGATCAATATCTAGATGGGTGGTCGCTTGGAAATACCATTTTGTTGTACAGCTCTGGCCAAAAGTTTTGCAAATTCGCCTGGTTCACACTCCACCCACGTCTATTGAACAGGTGAAGAGGCTCATCCCTTGTTTCCTGTTTAGGATGCGGTATCCGGTTTTCTTTTTTCCAATCTTCTCACTTTTTTTTTAATTGGAGTAGATAGACTAAACTATAGCCCGGTTCACACTCCACCCACGTCTATTGAACAGATGAAGAGGCTCATCCCTTGTTTCCTGTTTAGGATGCAGTTTCCGGTTTTCTCTTTTCCAATCTTCTCACTTTTTTTTTCAATTGGAGTAGATAGACTAAACTATAGCCCGGTTCACACTCCACACTGATGATTGGCATGTGGTTTGCATGGAGGATTAATTCTCTAGTTTATCTTACAGTATATCAGTCAATAAGTTATTCTTTTTAATTGTTCTTATTCCAACCTCTTTATCAAGAGCTGACACGTTTTTAATTCTGATACGGCGATCCATTAATGGGATATTAATCTGATCATCTGATTTCACACGTTGGTGTGTACACCTGTCTACTAGAAAATCGTTCTGTTTCGTTCCGGATTCGCTGTCTGAATTGCTTGATTCTACAGGAGTAGCCAATAATATCTTTCGTAACGGCCTATCTGTAGTGGGAATTTTCCAATCTTCAATAGACGCCGGCTGAAAATGTTCAAGATGCATGTCTGAGCCGGTTAATTGATCTCTAATTCTATAAAAGACAGAGCCTGTTTTTTCAATTACCACATAATATGACTGCCAGCGCATGACCAACCTTTCTTTCTTATGGTGGTATACGAATATGAGAAAGTTCACCAAATCACCAACCTTAAACTCTACATCCTTAGTCTTAGTAAGGGACTTATTCCTCACGGCTTTCCTCGCATTTTTCTGTTATTCTTAATAAATCGGCGACAGTATGAAAACTGATTTTATAACCTTGACTTTATCGAAATCTGGCTGTATTTCCTCTTTACTAATTCTGAAGTCCAGGATTGAGTCTCTTTTTTAAAGAATTCAAACTTAGTTGGTTTCAATTTGAGATTATTCCTACTCAAATTACTCAAGACTGTTTACGTGCTTTAACTAGTCTTCTACCCTATTCAAATTATCAAAATATCATTCAATAACTCGAAGAGGTCAGGCATATTTCTTTCATTGCAATGACTTTATTCATCCATTTAAATCCCAGGGATGCGCCGTCTGCAAGGCGTAGTGCCCTGCCCAATGTGTTCGTCACCGAACAAGCCACATTTCACAACTCTGCGGTCAGCTTTTGCATGAATTCGAAAAGATTATGCTGTTCCATTTAAAGTTTTGTTTTTTGGCTTCAGTTTTAAACTAGCAACTTTTCTATAATAAAAACAAGCGCAGAGTCAGTAAATTAAGTGCCATACGTGATACACGCTTGGGCGATCGTGTCTCGAAAGAGACATGACTGACTGGGCAGAAGATTATCTCGCAGTAGATTGCCATTGCTTTCTGCGGTAGACTGGTTGCCGACCAAGGCTATAGAACCCAATCTGTCCTGTTATTTAACCCATAACTGGAAGGAAGAGACGGATTAACACCTTTCCCATGGGTATTTGCGCGAAAGTGAAGGCAATGAATTCAGCTGGTATTCGAACTCGGCTCACCAATTTCTCGTTCCGAGCTGCTACCCAATGCACCAGAGCGCAGAGTACACAAGGTAAATCAAAAGTCATCTAGATATCCTTGATGTTGTCTGTTATCATGATCATCTAGTGTTTTCGAAGATGTTAACCAGATGCTTTATCAATCTGTTTTTTTTTTTTTACTTCAAAATAAATAGACAGCAAATTGCTGTGCTGTGGATCCTAAAAAAAACAACGCGGAACACGTATATGCATAATATACTCTTATATTTCCATTCTTGTTTGGTGATGCTTGTGTAGAGCAAAAGAACAGTTGGAGAGAGTTCACGTACACGAAGTGCCGTCGGGGGTTAGACACCAGCGGGGGATCTCGTCTGCCTCTTCAATCAAATATTCTGGACTTTATATAAAACTGCCACGTATTTCTTCTTTACCGGGTTATTTTTATTTTTTATTTTCTTTTTCTGCACTTTGCTGACATCATGTGCAGTCAGATGTATGTGTAAATGAGCCTTGTCCTTTGTTGATTTTTATTTACGGCCGGATGTATCTGTCAACTACATCATTGCTGGCCCATCGGCTTTCTTGCCGTTTGTCACTTTTGTTGACTTTACCAACCGCCGGATGTACCCATCAATTACTTTCACCGTTCAATGAAATATATTACACAATAACCTTTAAGATAACTTCACTTCTTAACTCTTTATCTACGATGATGACACAATTATTTACTCTTGCTGATCCGTCCTATAAGGTCAAATTGGCAACTGAATAAATTAATCCACCTCTCTTTCTCCTAGCTATGGGTTAATTAGTAGGACTTTTATCACTCAATCATTGCTATCTAAAATCGATTTTCACTACTGAAAGTGTTTCTGGCTTTAAATAAACTGCAAATCGTCAATAAGCTGTAAAAAGCAAATAAAATTAAAATAAAAGATTAAATATTGGATAAGAATTTCAAATTAGCTATTAGCATAATCGCAATATTTTCATTTTTAAAAAATATGATGACAACAATTTTCTTTCTGTTTTTAAGTATTTCTGCCATTGACTGATTTTATTAATTTCACTCCTGTTTCTTTCCTTTATACATTTTCTTTTTGCTGTTACTGCAAAAACATCTGCTGATTGAATTTTAAGTGAATAATCATTTTTTTCATTTAATTAATCTAATATGAAAAACTAAATATTTTAAAACAAATCAAAATCGCCTTTCGTTATTTGATTGCAAAATCATCAATTTAGTAGAGCGCACGCTTGATTTGATAAGATTCCTTGTGTCTTTTGATCTAATTTTAAATTAGATTCCTACTTTTAGATTATATAAAATAATTGTATAAAAACGCTATTTATTAACACACGTCATTGTGATACAGCAGTATGATTTTGTTAGCGGACATGTTTCGTTACTTGTAAGCTGGTCCCAACAGTATATGATATTGATACAGGTTTCTTTTTAGAAGCAATTCAGAGATTAGATAAATTATGAAGCAGAATAGTCACAGATTTGTTTTATTTTCTGTTTAGTTTTTCTTTCCTCGGCAATTTCGATTTTTGCAAAAATATTATTTTCAATGAAAGCGTATTTTCACATTTCGTAATTTGGGTTTTGCTTCTCGATTTGAAATTATTTTTTCTCATCTAAAATTTTCTCTTTCATTTACGCAATTTTATTTTACTCTCTGCTTTTACTCTTTTAGTATCAGTCAGTCAGTTAAGTGCCATACGTGAAACACGCTTGGGGCGATCATGACTCGAAAGAGACATGGCTGACTGGGCAGAAGATTATCCCGCAATAGATTGCCATTGCTTTCTGCGGTAGACTGGTTGCCGAGCAAGGCTACAGAACCCAACAATCTGTCCTGTTAGTTAACCCATAATTGGAAAGAATAGACGGATTAATACCTTTCCCAAGGGTATTTGCGTGTTAGTGAATGCAATGAATTCGGCTGGTATTCCGAACTTTCAGTATAGTCAATGCAAATAATCTATTCCATCATAATAAGCGATTTCAAAAGCGATTCGTTTGCAATAGCAGCTTTTAGCATTTTTTAATGAAGATAAAATTATTCCAAAACAGAATTTAAGCAAATTTCAAAATATTTTATTAAAATAGATTTTCTTATTCCTTTCTGTCAGCCTTTATCAGTTAAAACAAAAGGAACTGAACATTTTTTACTTACCATACCCATACCTTAGCGTCAGCATTGAAAGACCAAATGAATAGCTACTCAGAAAAAATATACGTAAACGCGTATACACGTATAAAGGGTGCATATAACATGTTATACCTGTTAATAAGTATATATAGTTGGAAATTCCTTTGGAAATAGAAAGAATACTAATTCTGCAATAGTATATCAGTTTGACAACATG
This sequence comes from Ascarosepion bandense, assembly GCA_037127315.1. Taxonomy (NCBI): domain Eukaryota; kingdom Metazoa; phylum Mollusca; class Cephalopoda; order Sepiida; family Sepiidae; genus Ascarosepion; species Ascarosepion bandense. Next base: position 2,732,056 of record JBBBDQ010000676.1, on the reverse strand, counting down.
ATTCACTACCTGGACGAGGAAACGCATGATTGCCCCGAAGAACCAGGAAGCTAGTTTCTCCTGGTATATTCGATCTGACATAAAAACTCAATGCTTACGACCCAGAGCAAACATCATTCAAAGGTACCTCCTAAATTCTTAGGGGAACGCATGCCTACATTTTTGGCTTAATTACCGACCTGAACGTGGAATGTAGTTTCGAGATTATGTTAAGTCGTAAAGCCATCACCCAAACCTGTACCCAAATGTCTGGATGTAGAGGGCTAGAAAATTCAGGTCGTTGTGACCAGCCATAAACTAACTTGCTGAAAATATGAAAAGACTGGTCACCTCTCCTCTTTCTACTCAGAGACGAAGGCTTCAGAAGTACGTTGACCCAAATCCACTTTTAATAGAGATAGTTATTTCCGTCTCGACTACAATGAGTATGTCAGCGACCATAACCGGTGCTGTAAAAACCCCGGATTAGGTACATTTTCTTGCCCCCATTTACCTAAAAGTATTTCCGTACTTGAATTCTGCTATTGTTGTAGATCAGCTGACACTCCTCTAGCGCTCTCAAATATGGAATGATCTGAGAACCGATCTAAACTTATCTATAAATAGAACTTTGTCTGTGTGTATATGAGTGTGTGGGTCTGTGTGTATGTCCGTTACCTATAAACTCCGAAACGGCTGAACCAATTTTCTTGAAATTTTACACAGTTGTACTATAAGCATCTGCGAGTGTTCGTAGCTAGGGTTTGTGTCGAGGTACCCCCGATAAATATCGATAATCGAAAAAATCGGGTAATAGAAAAAGTGGTCCGATTTTTATCAAATTTGATACACTCATAGACAAAGACATGAGAAACGATATTCAGAAGTTTCAAGGTTGCAGTTCGTAAAATAGTGCAGAAAATCGATAATATATATATAAAAGGCAAGATGTTTGTGTCTGTGTCTGTTTATCTGCCTGTATGTCTATATTTTTTCAGCCCTTTTATTTTAGTTTTTGCTTCGGGTTTGGCTCTAAGTAGGTATAATTCTTTTAGTTCTTAGTCTCAGCCATGATACCATTTAGTCAGAGAAATTATTTAGTTTACGACGAAAGAAACTTATTTGATATCGATACCAGGAAATCAAATTTGACTTACATTCATTCATTTTTCTTTCAGTCTACGGTTTCACTTTAACTGGAAACAACTATTGCTTTTTAGTCTTTCGTGCCAACGTCCAAAGAGTCTGAGCTCCAGGACCATGTATTAGTTTTAAAGCTTTCATTACACCCGAGAAATGCCGAGCTATACTGCTAGAATAGATATATAAATAACGATGAACAGCATTCAGAGGTTCGGAGTGACATTCAAGATTATTATCGTACTGTGCTCTCAGCGACTTTGACAAATTAACATCCGTCTCTTCTAATCATTTTTGTTCTGCCTTATCTGTGTTTATCTTTTTTGTACTTAATATCCATTAGCAAGGATATTGTGGATCTGGTAACATACTGTCACTTCGGCGATGCAATCGCCATCGACCTTTGACAATTGTTTAATATGAGGTTGAAAATTATATCGCTGATTATTGACGCGTATGTAACAGTCGCAATGTTTCTAAAAAGAATTGCAAAGAATTTAAAATCTGATAAAAACACCAAACCATACTGACGTTATTATCAATTTCAGAGAAAATACCGAGGACAAGGCTGAAGGGAGGATTTAGAAAATTCTTCGCCTTTTAGTCATAATTTTCCGGTTTCCTCCTCCTTGAAAGCATATCCTATAAATTAGCTTGCAATCTTTGTTTTTTCTACTGATTTATTCTCTACGTTTAGTCAAACATAACGAGTTGGGAATTGAACTTCAGCAAATGTTTTCGATAGAAAAAAATGTTTTCTCTCAAAATCAGTCAGTCCGTTAAGTACACGCTTAGGGTGACCATGTCTCGAGAACTGACCGGGCAGATGATTATTCCGCAGTAGGCTGTCATTGCATTCTGCGGTAGACTAGTTGCCAGCCAATGCTATAGAACTCAATTTGCCCAGTTATTTAACCATAATTGGTGGTAAGATACGGATTTGCCAAGGATATTTGCACGTAACTGAATGCAATGAATTCAAACAGAAATTCGAACTCGTGTCCCGAATTTTTCCTTCCGAGCCGATATCCATTGCACCACACCTCACATCCCTCAAAATACACTTCTAAACAAATATTAACTCATATATAAATCCAAGTAAAGTGCTACATAAATATTGACATATTTTATAGTTAAGGCACATACATATAAGTAACACAAGAAACGCTTATCTTACTTCAACACATGTCAAAACAGGTGATTTTTTTTAATTTCATCTTCTTAGTACGTCACAAGGTGAATTAGATTATTTAATAAATTGCTTTCGCAATCTTTCAAGAAGACATTGGAAATCTGCATTCGAAATATTTTAACTAATCTATGCTTGAACACCGAACATTGCAGCCAATGTAAACTATAAATATCCTACGAATCATATAATATAGGTTATTGTCATCACATTATAAGGAAATTCACGGAAAATATCTTTAACATGTTAGTTCCTACTCGATACATCGGAGGATCGACGGGGTATATCTTCAAAGCCCACACAACCATTTAGTGAATAATTTTCCAGGTTCTTTCCTACGACGGTTATTATCATGTTAAACCAGAACCACATTTTTCAAAAACAAAAAATTGGATATAGAAAATGAGAGTTGTGTCAATATAATATTTGTACGATGGAAGCATTCCAGTGACACATGAGGGAGTTTCATTGTGCTCTTGTTTGTAAAAAGAGACCCAGGTAAAAAACGACACACCTGTGAGTCGTGGAAAATAAATATTACCTATGATATTCTTAACTCATACACTCCCTTTATCAATTTAAATGAAACATCTGCCTTAGTTTCCTGTCTTGCACTATATGGTCAGTTTTAGACTTACTGGAATTACAAGGTGTAATCGATTTCTGTTTTTTCTTAAGATTTGAATTGGTGTGCAGTAATATGAATCTATTTTTGGGTGTGTGGTGAAATTTCTTTAGCCTTGAAAAATATTGCGTCATCCGTAAATGCATTAGATTTTTATCTTGCCCAGACAATATTATCTCGAATGTCGATAAGTGGTTCTACGGCAACTGCCGGCGATGGACGTTACTTCAAGGAAGCGGACGAAAATTGTACTGCACGAACACACTGGCAAACCTTTACAGAAAGATTACGCATATTGTTGCTGTCAGCCTTTCAGCTGTCAGTCGTATCATCAAAGCGAAGAAACAAATTGGATCCTTCAGTTCAAAAGGTGAAGGGAAATGCAATCGGAAGCGACAAACAACGCCAAGGGACGACGTATATGTGATCTAGGAAAGTGTGAAATATCCTAGGAAGGATATTATTCAATTTTGTTTTAATTAATTTGAAAATGGGTGCATGAAACTATGTTAAAACATAAAGGCAGTTGTACCAAAGTTAATTAAGATAAAATATGATCCTCGGAAAACAATAAATTGAATCTTGGGAGCCAACATCTTAAATATATTTGTAATGTCTTTTGCACTGATTTTAAAAATCATTATTTTGTCAAGGTTTAAAAATGTGAAGTTATATTCTTGGGTTTCAAAAGGAGGTTACGCTTCGACATACGAAATGATATAGAATTTAAAATGATGCACTGACCTTCGAAATAAAATCCACTGACAATCTTTCGACATGCTACCGATATGCAACGACTAAACATGGCAAAAAGCGGAAATGAGACTTGTTCGCAATCTAGAAATATTTAGTATTTATATTTCGATTACATTTGTGACATATTTAATTCTTAGAGATTAGATATGCGCATATCACGAAGAGAAATGTCAACGAAACAATCCTATAAAATAGAATATGTAGAATATATACTAAAGAAAAAGGGTTTAGCTGCAGCAGAAAAGACAGCCTGAAAAATCTACGAAATGTCATACTGAATTAGTCGAGACTACTTTGATGAGCTCGTTAAAATAGAAATAAGTAAAAAATTAAATCTTCTCCACATCAGAATAGATTCTGTAAGCAAATGGGGAAGTCAATATAAGCGAGACAAATTGCAATAATTAAGTCGAGAATTATATGAATAAAATATAAGTTTATATTTATGAATCAATATATTTTGTTGAAAAATATAAATGTGAAGATATCATTTGTCAATAATATTTAATCTGAAGAACAGACAAATCATGCAAGTTATGTGTGTCGTGGTGCAGTGGATATCGGCTCGGAACGAGAAATCGGGAAGCCGAGTTCGAATTCCAGTTGAATCCATTGTATTCACCTTACGCGCAAATACCCTTGGGAAAGGTGTTAATCCGTCTCTTCCCTCCAGGTATGGGTTAAATAACAGGACAGATTGGGTTTTCTAGCCTTGCTCGGCATGCAGTCTACTGCAGAAAGCAATGGCAACCTACTGCGGGATAATTTTCTGCCCAGTCAGTCTTGTCTCTTTCGAGACATGATCGCCCAAGCGTGTATCACGTATGGCACTTAATTGACTGACTGAATGTCAATCCAAATATTTATGCAGTAACAGAAGCTATAGTGTAATGAGAAACGCTACGTTTTCTTTTCTTTTTTTATCAAATATAGTATAAACACGTGTATGGTCTTTATCAATATATACATATATTATTTCATATAAACATGTATTTATTCAACTACGGGTACAGAGAAATTCACATGGTCTTGCCTTGTCAACAATAATCTTAATATGTATAAATTATTTTATGCATGTAATCTTACATAGACTACCGAATGGTTTGTTCAAATCCCAAATCTACTAATATAGCAGTGAATGTCGCTCTAAAATACAGAGTGGAAGAAAAGGTATCATTTATTGAACTGTTTTCATTATCTTCCTTTTATAAAGTATTTAAAGGCAGACATTAGCATAATTTAGAGTGTCAGAATATACTGTGAATATCTCTCTCGCCCTTTCTCTCTCTCTCCCTATATATATATATATACATATATATATATACACATCGTATTGAATCGTGCTTTAGACGTAGTATAATATTCATATTTATTACTAACTACTTAATAGCTCTATTATATTACATTGAGTACTGTTCTATTCACACCTTATAAATATTTATAAGTCGGTTGTATCTGCGTATACAGACATATGTATACTTATTTAAATCCATACACACACACACACACACACACACACACACACACATATATATATATATATATATATATATATATATATATATATATAGGTTGGTCCAAAATACGTGAAGTGCATGTGGAATAGATCTGTGAATTGGTTAAATTCTAAATCTAGTAATAAATATACTTGTTTAAGTATTCTTAAAATAAATGTTATATTTTACTGTCCATCTACTTTTAGAGCACTTAATATATATATATATATATATATATATATATATATATATATATATATATATATATAATATTTACGGTCTCACGCCCTGGTTGAGCACTCTGGAAGACTGGTAGACTTTGAAAAACAGTAGCTACTCTGGCATGTACGCATCGCTCATTCAGTAAAATGAATTAGATCACTCTGGCTATTGGGCGCGTATAATGATAATATACGCACTAAAAAGAGCAGACTGGGACTCGTTCCGAGATTTCCTCTGTGACGTCCCCTGGAACAACGTCTTCGATCTTCCTATCGAAGACTGTGTGTCCGAGGTCTCCTCTTGGGTTAAGGTTAAATTCCAACTAAAATCAAATTCGTCTCCCTGGTTCTCACCCACTTGCTCGGCCGCCATTGCCCACCGGAACCATTTCTTCCGGCTCTATCGAAGTTGCTCGTCGAACCAAAACAGGCGCCTTTTCGCCTCAGCACGGAACAAGTGTAAAAAAGTACTGAACGAAGCCAAGAGGGCGTTTGCTACCAGAATGAGGCAACGTATAGCATCCTCCTAAGTTTGGCTCCAAAGATTACTGGCGAATCTGCAAAAGCGTGATCAACAAGAGCAAGACATCAATACCCCCACTAATCAATGAGTTTGAAGTTCTCACCTCCCCAGCGGACAAGGCTGAATGCTTTGGGCCGTAGATTATCCACCAATTCGACATTGGACTCATTAGTAATACCTACACCCGACTTCCCACCCAGAACTAAGGCTCAACTAAATAACGTCCACATTACAACCTCGCTGGTCGCCAAGATAATTGCACAACTTGACCCACACAAAGCGAGCGTCGGGGAGGGAATCCCAGTCATAGTACTGAAGAAATGTCCCCCAGAACTCTCCTCTGTCCTCTCTAAACTCTATAATCTCTGCCTATCTGCTTCCTGTTTTCCTGCCTGTTGGAAGTGCTCCTGTGTAGTTCCTACATTTAAGAATTCTGGCGAACCCTCAGACCCCGCCAATTACCGTCCTATTAGTCTCCTTCCGATCTTTGGCAAAGTTTTCGAAGCCACCATCAACGCCGGGGTGATTCAGCATCTCACGGCCCACAGGCTTCTCTCTGACAATCAGTACGGGTTTCGCTTCACCAGGCCTACTGCTGATATGCCGAACCGACATCAAGACGGAAAAAGAGAGAGATGAACCGGGAACCCCTTCCTAAACAAGAAACAAGGCGATCACCTCTACTCCTGTCCAAAAGAAGGGGGTGGAGTGTGAGACCGAGCGATAGTAGGTACTATCTACTCCAATTAAAAAAAAATAAAAGAGTGACTGAAGTTTACTAAGTTTTAACTTAGTAAAGTTGAAATTAAATTTGATAATTAAAAACAATTTACACAAAATCATAGTCGCAGTGCATTACAAGAGCGACTAGTAGAGAACTTAGGTTAGTAACAAAAAAGAACAAAAATTATACAAAAAAAGATAAGAACCAAAAGAATAAAAAAAAAATTCAAAAAATACAGCAAAATAAGATTAAGACTGTCTAAAACTTACCAGTTGCAGGCCGACCGACAGAAAAAAAAAGAAAATTTCGAAAATTATCTTCATTTTGTTTTTCCCATTCAATTTTGGATAGTTTAAGCTTCCCCTAAGTAAGCAGTAACAGGGAGTAGTGTGCGGGTAGAATACATTGAAGTGGGAGGAGGGAACCCTGTTCAATTGGTTATATTCCGTTTAACCGGAACGGAGACGGCCATTGAAGCTATATATATATATATATTTCATCTGTCTGTTATTGGTTCTCTAATTAAAACGGAAGTAGTAATCCCGTTGAGGGAATAGGAACAATCGCCTATATAATAATTAATTTTTAAATAAATTAATTAGACATATTAATATTTTTAAGACATTATTATTTTAATTGATAAAAAACATTTTGAAATCGTTTTCTATGGTACATTTGATTAATTTGACTTTTACAATGACCTTGCATAGGTTATTTTCAAAGGAATACCCAACTTTGTGAGGTATATTTTGTCAACAATACAGTATCGTTTGAACGCTATTGTATAATGCTCTCTCTCTCTCTCTCTCTCTCTCTCTCTCTATATATATATATATATATATATATATATATATATATATATATATATATACTGTAATGGTTGTTACAATGTTTTTATAAATTCATAGTATCACTACACAATAATATTTAAACTATTTTATAATATTATAAAACATAATATTTTATAATATTTAATAAATATATTTCTTTTATAACATCCATCGAAAATCCAACTATAAATAAAGTATATATCGGATCAACTAAGAATACTTTTAAGCGGCGCTGGTACTTGCACCTAACCTCATTCAAAAACAGCTTATACCGAAACCAAACATCCCTTTCCACATACTTTTGGAAGCTAAAGGATTCAAAACAGAAACCCAAAGTAAAATGGAAAATCCTAGAAAAAGAACAGAACTTACAACTCACTTAATGACATCTGCCCTTTATGTCTAAGTGAAAAACTACACATTCTTCAGTACCCTAACAGCAACGATTTATTAAACCGTAGAGACGAATTAGCGGTAATATGCAAACACCGCAAATGTTTTATCATTTAGAGCTGATAAGATTTATACAGATAGGGAAAACCAACTTCCAACTTTTGTCGCTAAAATTTAAGTAAACAAAAAAAACACCCCAACCAGCACCACCCCACAAAGAAAAAACACAAAAATACACACAACCAACCCTATAAATAAACTGAAAAAGAAAACAAACCCAATAAAATACCAACAAAAAATAATGCTGTTGCATCAGAATAGTAGATAAATAAATAAATAAATATATTTTATATTTATAAAATATGTTTTATAAAGGATAGATTTTATAAAAGAAATATATTTTTTAAATATTATAAAATATTATGTTTTGTAATATTATGAAATAGTTTAAATATTATAGAATATTATAAAATATTTTGTATGAAAGATATATTTTATAAAAGATATATTTTTCAAAAAAAAAAAATTAAAAAACAAAAAAAGCACACACGCCAATACAAAATAACATAAATTAAATTAAGAAGAAACCAACCGCAAAACAAAACAACACCTACAAACCCCTAAACCAAATAACAACACGCAAGGCGCCAGCAGCCTCAGCCCTCACAAGATTAATAGATTAACCTATCATGAACTCTGCCAAAAACAAACACAAAACCCCAACACCAGTAAAAATGTCAACGGAACTCAAAATACAGACCAACCCCTCTTACACCCTAAAATAACAAATCCAACACAAATAAACGATCTTTTCAACTGGATAATTCTTATTTCTGAAAAAATCACCTAAGGATGAAGCCAAAACATAATGGGCTGGCTTCGAAACATGAGAATTTTTTTTGTGTAGTGATACAATGAATTTAAAAACATTGTAACAACCATTACAGTATAACGTTCTACATTTGTATCGAGTACTCTTTATAAAAGTAAATGCATGAACAAAAGGTTAATAAACATACGAGTTCAACAATTTAGTTACAATATATATATATATATATATATATATATATATATATATATATATATATATGTGTGTGTGTGTGTGTGTGTGTGTGTGTGTATATATATATATAAATGGTGTGTAGGGCAGTGTTTCCGTAACAAACTGTTTTATATGGGACAGGGTTGTTAGCCCAACCCCCAAACCTATATATTGATGAGATGCGAAACAGACATGTCTACGGATGACTATATATTTACCTGTTTTTAGCTAATGAAATAATTAAATCGAAAATAATAATCTTCTTGACTGAATAAGTAAATCGCTGTTTTCTAATTGATTTTTTTCATACAAAACTATCATTGATTATTCTAAAAGCACATGTAATTTTAACAACTATGCTTATGCTATGCTTCTTTGCAAATTATTCCTTGATGGTATGAGAATGTTTTAGCCCACGTATATATCGCTGTTAAGTATTGATTAGCGGGTTATTGAGATATGACATCTGGAGTGGAAGTTTGTATAATGTTGTTATTTTTATCAGATTTGAATCCTTGTCTAATTAGAGTATTTCAACTCTGTTTTTCTGATCCTTTTACAAAAGTGTCTTTTTTATTCCTATATTCTTTATCGCTTTTAACTCGGTCATTCTTCTAGAGGACCATGTCTCTTTTGCTTCAAGTCTCCTCTTCATCTATGAAGAAAATCACCAGCATTTACTGCCGTATAGAAAATGAATATTAAATAATTTTTCCGCACTTTTTTATTTGTTTAAAATGATATTCTTTGTGATTTTATAAACTTTTGAAGAGATATTTTACTATTCCGATTCTCTTTAAGATTTCTGTATTACAGATACTTTAAATTCTGGATAAAGGGATCAAAAGATATCTGTTCCTACGATGCTTCGTAATGCGACTTTTCGTGAATAAGCACTTTTTTTTTTAATCATTTCACCCCAATAAAGGCATTCCACTGCCACTATTGCGCATGGGATTATATAGGGAAAGGTAAAGAGAAAGAGTGGTTAGATATAGGAAATGTCAGAAGGAGGGTGACAGACTGGTGAGGGTACCAAGGCTGAGGGTTGGGTAGATGGGAAGAGTGCTTGAAAGAATGGATGCGAGTTAGTGTGTTAGGAGGTGTCTATTGACCTTACATTTAAACTCCTGGAGACTGTAGCCGTCGGGGAAGCAATCATGTGGAAGGGAATTCCACAGTCGGGAAATGCGAGAAAAGAAACTGTTAGCGTAGAAATTGCGGTTACATTTTATCGGTTTCACTGTAAAAGGGTGGGATCTAGTTGCTAATCTAGTATCTCGTGCCAATTCTAACCTAGGGGGCACCAGTGATCTAAGTTCATCGGAGCAGAAGCCGTGAAAGTATTTATAGAAGAGACACAGAGAAGCCAAGTCACGCCGGTAAGAGAGAGACTGCAGCCGGTTTGCCAAGTCGGTATCGATCACATTAGAGAATCTCCGTTGTATTTTGTCAAGAACCCCGAGGAGAATAGCAGGGGCACCCGACCAGATATGGCAGCAGTATTCAATGCACGGGCGGATGGTAGATTTATATATGTGCAGGATAGATTCAGACGGAAAAAACTTCCGGGCCCTGCACAGTGAACCGACTTTCATAGCAGCAGATTTAGCAATTGTTTCGATATAGTCATTCCACCTGAGGTTCCGCTGAAAGTCTGAGACCAAGGAGGTGTAGTGTTTTACTCTCTGAAATTACATATGCTAATGTAATTATAAATTAATACTATAAGACACAACGACCTAATTCTATGGCATATGTTAACATAATTAGGACAAAACCATATTTAGGGCATAAATATAATGAATTAAAATGAAAATAATATTTTAAGTGAAATCACTCCTGCTTCATTATTCACTATTTCTTTTCTACTGCCTTATTTTCCAAATCTTCTCTACTGCGCTTCTTAATTTCAGTCATGGAGATATTCTGCTGCAGTAACAGTAATTGACAACCCATCTGCAAAATTCAATTAATCTATCAGTCAATCATATGAATATCTTACAGTGGCCGAGATAAAACATTTTCTTTGCAAACGAAAGCATCTCCATAATGTTAAAATCTTATAACTGCTGCTGTATCTATTGTTATTGATGTCACTGGCTCTCGGTAAATGAGATGATGAATCTTGTCTCTTTTGACGTACTCGGAAACAGTACAGGGAAAAACAGAAATACAAATGTGCCTTTGTTTTTCTTTATTATTAAGAATTCACTAAATTATAGTTAACCAAGAAAGTTTTCTTATCTCTTACTTAGAAAAGTAGTATGTTTTAAACGACAGTCGAACGTCTTAAGCCAAGCAAGCAACCAAGGTTTGTCTTTGTTTTTCCTTTTTCAATAATAAGTTTACTTTCATGACGATGTTTTTTTTTCGAAGCACCGCGATTAGAAAATATTGCTACTCTTAGAAATCATAATGAATGGCAATAAGTTTCCATAAACACGGTAAAACAAAAGAGAGCGAATACAAAATAAACCAATATGTACAACAACCAGGAACTGACCCACGCCGCCAAATGAGGCAAACGACATAAGTCGAAACAATATTAATGGAGACTGCGTCGTATCCATGTGTCATTGTAGGTCGAAACTGTCGTAACCTGGGGACACAGTATCTGCCGGACTTTGTTATCTCCAAATCAGAGCTATCACAAAAGTTATCGGATCCTGTTTATAAACCATTAATTCAGGTCGTCATAAAACGCACCGGTTGATATTAACGGATAAATGTGGACTATTATGTTGATTACGGAGCAAAATTAATCAATATCTATACACTGATTGGTAAATTATAAATTTTAACTTAATGTAAGAAAATTCTTAATAGTGGGCAGCAAACAATGCATGAAAAATAAGACAGCAACCATTAAATATTTCATCTGTCCTTTAGCAATGCTATGAGTGTTCACTAATTGTGGTACAGTGAATATAGACTCGGAACGACAAATTGGGGTGCCGAATTCGAATTCCAGTTGAATTCCTCGCATTCATTTACGCACAAATACCTTTGGGAAAGCTATTAATCCGTCACTTCCCTCCAGTTACGTGTTAAATAATAAGACAGATTGGGTTCTATAGCCCTGGCTGGCAATCAGTCTACAGCGGAAAACAATGGCAACCTACTGCGGGAATAAGCTTCTGCCCAGTTAGTCAAGACATGATCTCCCAAAGCGTGTATCACGTGTGGAAATTAACTGACTGATTCCCATCACAAATATAAATAAACAAACTAATGAAGCGTTTCTAATGTCGAGGCTATGATGAGATAAATCAATCTAATTTAAGCCTCTCGGTTAGAAGAACATTTTTCCATTGACCCATTCAACTTTCTGTCAAATATTTAACGAATTCTTCTTTACGCAGATTTCTGCAATAGTCGGTAGTAGGTAAGATTTTACGTCTAATTCTTATTTATGTGCAATGTCTGTTCAGGACGTAGGCAGTCATGGACACCCACTTCCCATATTCATTTTCGATTGTAAACATTTTCCCGCTTAGTAACTTTCTCAAATCCCGCTCTGATATCCACTTGCTCAAGCCCAACTCGCGCTGCTTTGCTCTCTCTCGCTATCCCTCTGTCGGTCTTGTGATTATTAGATTAGCTAAACATTTTTTTCCTAGGTACGTATACCAGAAAGCTCAGCTGTCTCTTCCTGACGTTAAATATTTTTTTCTTGTTAGCATTCTCTCGAAAACCTTGTTCCTCGCATATTCGGTCCATGGTATCTTCAGCATTCTCTGCAATTATATCGCATAAAAGAATGTGCAGTCGTATTTCATCAAGTCCTATAGCATATTATTATCATTTATCCTTTATTTTCTTAATATATCTCTTAGATTTCTTCGTAAGCATTATGCGTTATTGTTCTGTGATTTTGACGAGATTTTTCGATCACATATTATGATACAACTATAATAATTAAAATGAGACAGATTTCTGTGTCTAAATTAAATTTACGAAAAAGCAGATTTAATTAAGATGTCTCCTTTGGTTTTGACAGCAATAAAAAAATAAATATAATTGTGTATTATTGCGTTATTACACCAGTAAGACGTACCATCTAATTCGGTTAAAATTTTCACACCGAAAATCAGATTTGAATTCTCTCACCTCTGAAAAATGGCGGAAGGGAAAAGAAGTAAAACTTCACTGCAAACTTTTCTTTTACGGTGTCTGAAATATTTTCTCAATTGAATAATTATTTCTTTAGTATTAGGAAATTATTTCCACTTTGACTCGTTTTTGTTTTATTTTAAAATATTGATTTAAATTTTCTCCATATTTATGAGATAGTTTTAACATTCGGAAACTGTGGTATCTTACAAAATGACATACGCACATACATGCTTGTGCGTACACGAGTTTCTACAGAAGATTTTTCATGTAATCCAAAATCTGGGGAAATGTCTCAACATCTGGATTGTTGTTACCCCTGTTTGTTTGCGTCGAATACATTTTAAAATTATATATTCTTTCCTATTTTAGTTAAATGAATCAAATTATTTAACCAATGCTTTATTTTCCAAACACCAATAAATTGAATAAAAATGAAACTCTTGAGGCCTGACAATTTTCAATGTTTTCAGGAGGTTACTTGATTTATCCATAAAAAATATTTAGTTGTCAATTATAGAAATGTAACATTGGGGGTTTATGTGTGTGGGTAGGGTATGTGGAGTGCATAGGTTTGTCGGTATGGGTGTGCAAGATGTATGCATGCGGGAGGTGCTGTGTGTATTCATATATGTGTGTATGCATGTGTGAAGTTGTGTACGTATAAATGTGTGTGCGGGATGTATATACATATATATACCTATATGTGAAAAGTGTATATATATATATATATATTCATATGGATTGGTGTCATACCTATCTATATGAATATGTTAGCTCTATCACTAATATTGAGCGCTTTTAAATAAGTACCACGTATATATAATATATAAATATAATATATATAACGAATTGCATACATATGTTGATATTTATAATTATATACATACACCTTTTACACACACACACACACACGCACGCACACCCCCCCCACACACACACACATATATATATATATATATATATATATATATATATGCAATTTGTTCTATATATTATATTATTTATATATTATTTATGCGTGGTAATTATTTGAAAGCGCTCAATATCAGCGATACAGTTGACATTCATATAGATAGGTGGGAGTTTGTAACCCTGGCTTTCACGCTCTTGCGATCTGAGCCCCGGTGGGCGGGCACGCGCGTGCGTGTGTGCCTTTGCGCACGGCAATTGGGTGTACTAATGTGTATATATGCCTGCGTCTGTCACGAAGACAAATTTTATTCCAACTTCCTCAAAAATACACAATATACGCAGCCGTACATATAGGCAATTTTTAAAAAAATTAATCAGTTTTGAAACCCAGAGTCACAAACTCACACCTATATATATATATATGTGTGTGTGTGTGTGTGTGTGTGTGTGTGTGTGTGTGTGTGTGTGTTTTGTGTATTTTTAACGGATAGAAGTAGGCTAATTTGGAAAATTTCTTGAGTGGCATGTCACGACTTTTAGAATTTCGCCCAAAAGACGAAACGCGCCACACAAAAATTTGTTCCGTTCTGTCCTACATTTTTCCATGGAAATTTGTTCTTGGTATATAAAACAAAAATGTACATCATTATATATATATATATATATATATATATATATATATATATGAATGTTTATTTCTTATTATCTTTAGTATTTATTGCCAAACGGATAATTCTAAAGAATAATAGAATAGTACTTTGTCAATATTGCACAATAAGATGTGCATCAAATGAACTGTTCCTGACTGACTTGTAAAATTTCGCGAAGTAATAATAACGAAATAACCATTCTATTTTCATTTAGAATTATTCAATTGGCAATAATTACTTGAAATACATTAGTTTTTAAAAAAAACTGGTATCGCCTAATAATGATGGCCAGTAGTACACACATACACACACACACACACACACACACACATATATATATATATATATATTTGTTTTGTTGTCTATCGTTTCCATGATTCCTACTTTTTAAATACAGTTCGCCTTAAGTAAACAATAAGCTTTATTGTACATTCTAATTTGTTTCTTTTTGCCGTATTAGCAGTCATTATCTGATCCTGAACTGCAAATTTATATGTAGATAAGCATCATCACAGAGTCTCATGATTCCTTGTTCTTAACATAACTTATGTTCTTTGTTTCCGGTTTAAAGATATTCCTTAGAAGAGATTAAGTGCGTTTTCTGCTCTTTCTAATCACTCGTTATTATATTTAATCAGAAATAATTAAAAATAAGATTTTAACGATTTTTCTGGAACAAAGGTTTGTGACATTTTTTTAATAAATCGAGTTTGAACACGTGCTGTTGTTTTAAGCGTGCCTGTAATTTATGACCCCTTCAAACTTCAGTGTAAAAGATTTTAAGTCTACTTCTGGTAATTTTTTTTAATTGGTACTAAAATTTTTTGTTTTGTACTTTAAAAAAGGAAAATGATTATGAATGTTTAAAATAAAGTGGCCTATTCTTTTTTATGTAAGAAATTTTATGGTGATTCTAGGAAAAAAGGAAATTTATGATTAAATGTTGCTATCGTCTAAATATCCATCTTTAGCCTTGATTACTGTAGCACAGATTTTTTGGAATGCGTTGCAAACTTTTATCAAAGAATAAAGTTGATAATTTATTCCATTCTTTATTCACTTACTCTTAGAGCTCTTTTTTTATTTTTTTCTCTTCTCTCAAAATCAAAAAGGTTGGCTTCTAAACTTTGATCTATAGTGTACCTTTTCTAAAAGATAACATTTCTGATGTGTACATAAGAAACATTTCCTGAATGATTCTTGTGTAAATTTTAATTTGACAATAAGTCAGAAAGTGAAAGAAAAATGAATTTTTGATGCTCTTATTTATGAAAAGGACGATCGCTTTATACTCATTATTTATTTATTGATGGATTATCAAGATTTCAGCGGTTATTAAAAGCCATATAATATTTTTAGATTTTTAGACTTTTCCATATAATAATGCTTTGATAATACAAGTTCTAATAATAATAGATAGGAGTGGGAGGCTGAGATTGATTCATACCATTATCACGAGGACTTGCGCGTATGGGAATATAACGATCCGTTTGGAATTAGAACTCAGTGTTCCAATTCCAAGTTGTTATCTGTTACACCACACGCAAACTTTCAGAAGCTGATATTCCCAAACTTCTCCCCAGGCAATAGTACAAAGGTTGGCGTTGCTTAACCTCGTTGATTAGACAAGATCTGTTTTTTTTTAAATTTAATATGGCGGTAAACTTTGCTTGAAA
This sequence comes from Ascarosepion bandense, assembly GCA_037127315.1. NCBI lineage: Eukaryota > Metazoa > Mollusca > Cephalopoda > Sepiida > Sepiidae > Ascarosepion > Ascarosepion bandense. The sequence continues at coordinate 2,715,781 of JBBBDQ010000676.1, read as the reverse complement.
ATAATCGTCTTATTTTTATTTTAATGATTTAAAACAATATATTTTGAGAAATTATTTTTACTAATGCATGATCTACTAATTAACCCATAGCAATGGGAACACGAGATAGATTCATGTCTTTCTCAAGGACATTTTCACTTAAATGAATATAAAGGGCTCTATTGGATATTGAAATTAGGTTTTCTGATTTCAAATTACGAACTGATATATTTACACCACACAGCACATCCCCTGTACAGTCAACAAAGAGTAGTTTCTCATTATATATATATAATTTCGTAGTTGAGAATTTTTGCGCTAATTATTTCAATATGTTCAGAAATGGAAATATTGATCTGGAAGACAGAGAATATTCTAGAAGTTATGCAGTCATCGACAATAACTATATTGAAACGCTGATAGAAAATAATCAAGGTACACAACACTGGACATCGCAGAAACATATCACATATAAGTGTTATAAGATATTTGAAAACACTTGGATATGTGAGTCACTATAATGCGTTTCTCATGATTTAATTGGGACTATTTTAATCGTGTGGATGTCCATCTGTGAATCTCCGTAAAAACTTAATGAACAGGAGGAGGTCCTTTGAAAAGAACGAACACAGACCCTGTAAAATGTATTGTTTATAAAAATGTGGGGAGCAACAGATATCCAAATGAAATAAAATCACTGTATCAAAAACGATCTGTTTTCGATTAATGTGATGCTGTATATATTGGGGGGGGGGGGGTGGAAAGACATTGTGCATAAATAGGTGTAAACATATTGTTAAATGTGTTAAAGTTATAATAGGTTAATTGGTATCGGAGATATAACCTCTACAGATAGAGACTGTGGAAACTATTGAGTCTGATGTGTACATAAGAAATTAATTTAAATGAAGATATGAATAGTATGTATATATATATATATATATATATATACTATTCATATCTTCATTTAAATTAATCTCTTATGTACACATCAGACTCATATATATATATATATATATATATATAATCTGGAGATCCTTAACACGACCTTATCTTTTCAAACTACACACGTAACCTAACCTCCTAAACAATATAAATAAGAAAACTAGAAGAGATAATCTTAATTAACCCTCAGCGGGAGCAATGAACAATAGAATCTGTGAAATACTAATTACGAGTTGCATCCGCAAAATCAAACCGTTCCCAGTCGGATGGATTAAATGGTGAAATCGATAAAAACCTTCAGTGATTATCTAATCAGAATGATGTGGTCCTTCATAAGGATAGCACCAGAGTTCACGTTTTTCAGAATACTCGGCATAAATTGTTACATCCATGTTAAATGTCATTCTTTAACCTCCATTCTCGCTTGACCTTGCACCATCCTATTACCTTTTAATTCAACCCCTAAAGTTTATCTTATTGGGATAAACTTTATTTCGCTGAAAGACTATAAAAACCACTGTTTCATAACATCTATGATGTTGGTTATGATTATTGTAAATATTTCTTGTTTCATAAAAGAATTATGGTAGTAAACACATCAAGAACAAGTCTGCATAAAATAGTTGAGTTTATGTTTCATGACGTCTTTGTGTTGCTTCAGCTTTTCGGCGGCCAGTCTCATATAATTTATCTTTTTACCTTAAGCACAGTTGAACGACCACTTAATTTCAACCCCCAGAAATATGCCACCTACTAGAAGTATGGAATCATTAAACTATTTTGATGATGGTAGAACATAGTAGAAAATGTCACATATGTATTTGATCAAATTTATGTATACATAACGAGATAGGTTTTTAAAATTCAATTAAAAATAAACGCTAAAATCATCTGTTTCTATGCAATAAATACTTATACCTCTCTATACGTGCAATAGAAACATGCAAATATATCCTGTCTTTTAAAATGGATCCCGGACAATTCTTTAAAAAAAATGTTTCAAACGCGCTATATCAATAGTAAAACAAATTTTACATTTCTGATTTGAGTACAAAAAGAAAAGAGGATAGAAATATTATGAGATAACATACTTCTAATAAGGCCGTGAATGTTGCACAATTTTCTCATAGATGAAGAGAAGAATTGAAGCAAGAGACATACATTTCTTCATAAAATGCTTTAAGTGTAATGGGCAGAATACAGAAGAAAACGTAAGTTAAACAAATGATCCTACCAGATTTTGAACTCGGTACGCCGAGTCTCTTTCTTGCATTGATAACTGCTACTCTACACACATCATCATCATAATGCACTATGCTCTCATAATAACCTTATCTACAATATTCAAATCTGTCAATGCGTCATAAACTATGGAAAGATTTCTGTAGTGGTTTTATTTATTCCCTTTTGGAAATTCTAGTCCTTCCGAGTGTGGGAATGTGACAAGAAAATAGAAGAGTTTGACATTCTTATTCAAACTTTATTTTAGATATTGATAATAAAATTTATATCCATAAATAAACCTAACATCGGAGTAATTTTGTACAAAAGCAGTTCACGCCAGTAACAATCTGATAGCGTTTATCTTCAGACAACAATTCTTCATATATTTTTATTGATCGGATAATCTGTCTTTTTTTCCGAGCAGCTGTCGTCGTTTTCTGATTATCGAATCAATGTTACCAACCCTTAAATTTTTTATGCCAAATCTAGCTAAACATCGTACCTATCAACACGCTTTATTGAAGTAGTTACTTGAATGTTTAGTAGCATATCAAACTCTATGGTTTCTATAATGCCTAAATCAAAATATTTTATAGCAATTGTATGCCTTCAGCTAAAAATAAAATGTATTTTTTTTATTTTGCTATAAAATTTTATGGTTGGTAATTATAAAATAAATAGGTAATTCTTAATTTTTTATATAAGCATATGTTGCTGGTATTTTTACGATAAAATGTCCACAAACAGAACCAAAAACTCTATGAGGCAGTAAAAGTATTTTTATATTAATTTTTATATATTTTTATAGTGCATTGTTTTTTATTAGGAGTTCAGTAATTGATCAAAAAGCTGCACCAAAGACTTAGGAACAACAGAAATTAAGAAGTGGTTCATTGTCCCTCAAATCTTCCAATATCTTGATCAGAGATTTTGCTGCTGGATATAATTTATCGTCATTACGAGGATATTTTATTGAAAAAGTAAATATTGAAATTGTTTTCTCCTAAAAGAATTCTTCTGGCTAACGCATAGATTCAAGGGGCAATTTTGTTAAATTAATAAAATAAATAATACCGCGTGGGATAAATTTCTAGTGGAGGCTAAATTTCCGAGACTGCTTTACTTAAAGGATG
>JBBBDQ010000676.1:2515000-2710000 GCA_037127315.1 Ascarosepion bandense | reverse complement strand
CAGCTGAGCGTTTGATCACGGCGGCGAGCAGGCGTTTTGGAGTTAAATATTAACATAACAGAACACACACACACACACACACACATATATATATATATATATATATATATATATATATATATAAACTGAATTACTCAATGGAAAGAAAAATTCTGTGTAACACACTTTATAATTAACTTAAAATGGCTTCTTGAGATTTAATATTTTTACTGCTGAGATTATATATATCGAGAATGGTTGAAGTAGAATAATGTTTGGTATAAATATAGATCAATAGAAACGCTGAAATTCAGGGACTCTTAACATAAATTTTAAATTTGTAGCGTTCGCTGTTTTTCGATTTTCTCCTGCCTTATCTTAAATCTTTTATAGGAGGTGATTTTAAAAATCCATATTTTTAAAAAGTAGATTTGTTCAGGAAATTGATCGCCTTTAGATACCTAGACGACAAATTTCAATAGTAATTAATTTTAACATCTAAACTGCTATTCTACGATTTCTAAGCCGAGTAGGTGGAAATTTATCAATAATATTCTGTACACACACACACACACACACACACACAGTTATAAGTTCTGTGGATGTGCGTTATGGTGCAGTGAATATCGGCTCGGAACGAGAGCTCGAAGAGCAGAGTTCGAATTCCAGTTGAATTCGTTGCATTCACACAGGGATGGTATTTATCTGTCGTTTCTGCCTCCAGCTATGGAATAAATATCAGGACAGATTTGGTTCTATAGCTTTGGTTTGCAACCAGTCTACCGCAGAAATCAACGATAGGAAACGTTTTTTGGATTAATCCGTCATGTCACTTTCGAAACATGATCACCCAAGCGGTTATCACGTATGGCACTTAACTGACTAACAGAAATAATGCTAAAACTTTAATCTCTCTGCTAATATCTTGGATTAGATCCTGGATCTTCCATTTTTTTAAAATCATATCACCCCAAGCAAGACAGTAACGCCACTGATGTGCAGGGGTCTACATAGGAGTGAAAAGATTGGAAAAAAGAAAGCCGGAAACCACATCCTAAACAGGGAACAAGGGATGAGCCTCTACACCTGTTCAATAGACGTGGGTGGAGTGTGAACCTGGTGATAGTTTAGTCTATCTACTCCAATTAGTCTATCTACTCCAATTTACTGCGTGCATGTTCTTGCTGAAGTCGTATTTTACAGGTACACATGTATACATCTTTATATGTAGATCACCCCTACGTGGTGGAATGGTTAGCAAGCTTGCCTCGCTAGATCATTTAGTGAGTTCTATCCTCTGGGTGCTCCACACATTTGACCTTATGCTACATCTAAGCTACGCTTAGAAAATAAGTGGAACACTTAAAAATGGTGTAAAGGTTGGTAAGCGTGTCTCACTAGAATTTATTCCAATTAAGTATTGTTCAATCCTCACTGGGTACCCCATATTTCGGCTTTGTACCACATCTAGATTATATATGCATCTTTATATCATATGGACAACGACTTTTACTAACTACTATCATGAAAATTGGAAGTATTATTTTTTTTTTTCTGTTTTGTAAAAAGAAACTCCTTTTATTGAGTTACGGTTATGGAAAAAATCTTCATCTGCTCTTTTTTATGATTTTTACTAATCACTAGTCAAGCAAACACTTGCTTTGACAGTTATCTTTATTTCTTGCAATGTTACAAACTCAAATTTATTTTCTTTGATATATCATTCTTTGTAATCTATTCTGGCCTCCTTTTCTCACTTTGCACTCAATGATGGACATTTGTGTTTCTGGCTTTCTGAAATAGTTTTGTAAATTACTATGGAATTTGCAAGCAGGCCCCTCGTCTCGATTTCTACGACGAAAATCACTGTGCTACGCGATTATGACCGAGAATGAGATGTTATATAAAATGTTTTCACTTTCAATCTCAGAGATGTCATTTACCACGTTTTGAAAAAAGCATCGCTGTATTATAAATTGTTCTGAATTAATTCTGGAAAAAGATGTTGTCATTAAACAATGAAAAAGTTTATAGCATGTCCGCTCCGGATGCAAGACCATATCATTCTATTGATTTTGTAAAATAATTTTTGTAATATATTCTCTGCATAACAACTGGCATTATTCACCTACTAAAAAATTAAGACGGAAAATGAATGTGTTATGAATCGTGACTCAAAACTTGTGGTGGTTTGATAAATATTTCTGCTTTCACCTCGAAACAAATAATGATCACAACTACCTTTTTCTTCTTCTTCTTCTTCTTCTTCTTCTTCTTCTATGTGCCATGTCTCTTCAGGACCTAGGCGATCATGGGCATCCACGTCTTCCTATCCCTGGTGACTCTTAGAAAACTTTCTCCTGTTACCCCACCCAAACTCCTCTCTGCCATCCACCTGCTCAAGGCCTTTAAACATGTTATCCGCTTCTTTCCCCTGTCTATTTTCCCCCTGGCTGATCTGTGAGTATCAGATTTTCCAAGGATTCTTTCCTCTTCACATGTCCCATGAAATTCAGCTGATTTTTATCTGATGCTCAGTATTAATTTCCTTTTCATTTCTATTCTTTATAAAACCTCATTATTGCTCACATGTTCGATCCATCATATCTGCAGCATCCTTCTATAGACCATATTTCAGTCGCTTCAAGTTTTTCCTATATCTTTGATGATATCATCCAGCATTCACTACCATATTTAATAATTGACATCAAATAGTAACCCAAAACTTTCTTTCGTTAATTCTAAACTTTTTATACATGGAAATTTTCTCTGTGTGTGTGTGTGTGTGTGTGTGTGTCTGTGTCCGTTACTTATATACTCCGAAACGGCTAAACCAATTTTCTTGAAAATTGACACAGTTGTACTATAAGCGTCTGCGAGTGTTCTTAGCTAGGTTTTGTGTCGAGGTACCCCCGATAAATATCGAAAATCGATAATCGAAAAATCGGGTTATAGAAGGAGTGGTGCGATTTTAATAAAATTTGATACACTCATAGATAAAGACATAAGAAACGATATTCAGAAGTTTCAAGGTTGCAGTTCTTACAATAGTGCAGAAGATCGATAATATGTATATATAAAAGGCCAGATATTTGTGTGTGTCTATCTGCCTATATGTCTGCATTTTATTCAGCCCTTTTATTTTAGTTTTTGCTTCAGGTTTGGCTCTAAGTAGGTATAATTGTAGTTCTTAGTCTCAGCCATGATACCATTTACTCATAGGACTTATTTAGCCTTCAAAATTCAGTTTACGACGAAAAAAATATTTGATATCGATACCAGGAAATCAAAATTTAACTTACATCCATTCATTTTTCTTTCAGTCTACGGTTTCGCTTTAACTGGAAACAACAATTGCTTTTTAGTCTTTCGTGCCAACGTCCAAAGAGTCTGAGCTTCAAGACCATGGATTAGTCTTAAAGCTTTCATTACACCCGGGAAACGCTGGGCTATGCTGCTAGTAGATACATATTTTACAAGCTATGAGCCAATCCCGTACCGTATAAATATACACTTGTTTTTTTTTTTGTTTTTTTTAAATAGCACTGGAAGTTATTTTTTAATATTATAACATTAACGAAAGCAAATGAGCATAATTTAAAGTGAGCAGAATTAGTTAAACTTTTTATTTTATGGGTTTTAACACATCAGAAAACTTCCTTCTACTTCAACATGAAATTTATATATCACTGCAAAAAGAATCTTTCAAAAATCATTTTTCGTACTAAATACGATCTTACGGTTTAAAAAGCTTGTTTAGCTTCTGCTTTGATTATTGATTTTTATAAAAAGAAGACAGAACATTTGTTAAGTTGTTCCAATGAAAAGGAAAGTAGATATGAAATTTCTCCACCCAAAAACATATCAAATAGCGAACTTTTATTGGAAGCAACTGTTAATGAGAACAACGCAGAAGATGCGCGAACACACACACACACACACACACACACACACACACACACACACACACACACACACACACACACACACACAAATACACACGCACGCACACACACACACAAATACACACGCACGCACACACACACACACATATATTTATGTATATTTAAATTTATTTGTTTGAACATTATTTTTAATAGATACTCATATTTTAATAGATGCTCAGATTTTCAATAATATAATAATGACAGAAAAACAAACTATTCACTCAAATAAGAGAAACCATTAAAAATAATGTTCAAATAAATTTGAATAATTATGTTGCTTCTACAGAAGGGTGTTGCGGATATCATGGACCAAGCATGTAAGCAATGACGGGGTATTAGAGAGGATGCAGGCGAAATGAAAATTAATACTGAGCATCAGGAATAGACAACTAAAGTTCCAGTGACATGCAATGAAGGAAAGAAGGATTGGAGAACCTGTTACTAACAGGCCAGATAGAGGGAAAAAGAGACAAAGTAAAGCAGCGGGTATTTGAAGGACCTGATCAGGTGGATGACGGAACGAGGGTTGCATGGTGCAACAGGAAAAAAGCGTTCTAAGAATCACCAGGGGTAGGGAGATGTGGAAAGCCATGATCGCCTACGTCCTGAAAGGACATGGCACATATAAGAAGAATAACATTTCGTAGCTTTCTCTAATAATTCGTAATATATATATATATATATATATATATATATATATATATATATATGAGTGTGTGTGCAAACAGCGTGAATTTTTGGGGATCGATATTAATAGCCTCTAACACCTTGCATTCATAATTTTTTCCCTCATTTTCCATAACAAACTTAAATTTAATTCTAATTTAAATCTCCCCTAGAGGCCTGACGAGTGGGAGCGAAACCGGCTGCTTCGCTTTTTTATTACTATTTTATAATATGTAACAACAAGCTCCACACTTTTATTTCTTTAATTAAATTTTGTTCTGATAAAAAATTTCAAATATATATATATATATGTACATGTTATTGATCGTTATAACTCGTTTACAAATGAAGAATATTCAAAAGTTCTACAATATAATTGTATTGAAGGTTTTATAATACAACAGTGTACTAGTCTAATATTATTGTGAACAAAAACTAATAAAATATTCAATATATATATATATATATACATACATTTATACATATATACAGACATATATATACATAAATTTATATACATATACATATATATATACATACATATATATACATACATGTATATATATATATATACATACATATATATACATGCATACATATATATATACATACATATATATATAAATACATGTATATATATACATATATATGCATACATATATATGTGCATACATATATATACATATACACATATATACATACATATATATACATACATGTATATATATACATATATATATAAATACATGTATATATATACATATATACACGCATATATACATACATATATATGTACATACATATATATACATATACATATATATACATATATATATACTTACATGTATATCTATATACATACATATATAGACATATATATATACTTACATGTATATCTATATACATACATATATAGACATATATATAAATACATGTATATATATACATATATGTACATATATATATACATATATATATAGATATATATACATAAATATATATATATACACACACACACACATATATATATATATATATCTATATAAGGAGAGAGAAAGAAAGAAATATATGTTTTATATATCAAGAACAGTATTGGCAAATTGTAAGATAAATTGAAAAAAAAAAGATTACTTATCATCGCACTAAACTTAATCGTAAGATCCTCCACTGTAAATACGCGCCTTGTCTCTTTTAACATTTCCCCACTCCTGGCAAACCTTCTAATATTGAAATGTGAAATACATACCAGCAAAAGAGGAGAAAGAAAAACCTCTAAATGAATTCGGCTAAATAAAAGAAAAACAAAACTAAATTTATCTGCTCTTCTTTGTTACGCGCATGTCTTTTTACATCAACATTGCAAATTTAGTCAGATCAAAACTCGGTGGACGTAAGACATCGCAAGTAAACTTTTTCTACTTTGCCCTACAATTTCCCAATATAGTTCATATTTACTTTTCTTTGCTTGTAAAATTTTGTAAAGTAATAATAACAAAATTTTCCTTTAGAATTATCCTCTTAAAAATAGTATGAAATACATCATTTCTTTAAAAAAAAGAACTGGGATAACCTAGTAATTATGGCCGTTAGTACACACACACACACACACACACACACACACACACACACATATATATATATATATATATATATCGCCCGGTTCACACTCCACCCACATCTATTGAACAGGTGAAGCGGCTCATCCCTTGTTTCCTGTTTTGGATGCGGTTTCCGGTTTTCTCTTTTCTAATCTTCTCACTCTTATGTAGCCCCCTGCACATCAGTGGCGTTACCGCCTTGCTTCCAACTGTCAGTCGTGTCATCAAGATGAAGAAATCAGTTGTAACCTTCAGTCCAAAACACAAGGGAAAATGCGGTCAGACGTGACAAACAACGCCAGGAGATGACGTATACGTGATGAAGGAAGATTGATGGATCCTAGAAATACATTATTCGTTTCGTCTTAATTAATTTGTACATGGGTGTGTACAAAAAGTTAAACTGTTTGACATATATTTCTGAAACATATTTAAAGACAGATTTTTTCAAATGCTTTAAGACCATATATACTTTAATTTTTTTTTATTTTTTAAGCATTTCACCGCAACCAAAACAAGAAAGCCTTTAAGATGCAAGAGTTAGTGAATATTAGATAATATGAGCACATAATACAAATAAGGAGAGAGAACAAGAATTAAGAAGACAGAAGATAGCGATTGACATTTACTTTAGGTTTTGAATGTAAAAGTTGACTGGAAAACAAGAAGGAAGAGTGTTCCACTACTGCGATGAAAGAAATTGTTATCATAGAACAAACATTAACATTTCGCCAATTCAGCTGTAAAATGAAGAGATAACGCCTCTAATATATTCAGTCAGTGAAGTGCCATAAGTGATACACACTTGGGCGATCATGTCTCGAAAGAGACATGACTGACGGGGCAGAAGATTATCCCGCAGTAGGTTGCTATTGCTTTCTGCGGTAGACTGGTTACCGACCAAGGCTATATAACCCAATCTGTCCTATTATTTAACCCATAACTGGAAGGAATAGACGGATTAATACCTTTCCTAAGGGTATTTGCGCGTAAGTGAATACAATGGATTCAACTGGAATTCGAACTCGGCTTCCCGGTTTCTCGTTCCGAGCCGATATCCACGGTACCACAACGCACATCCGCTAATATATTACTGTGCTTAAAACCATAAAGTCTAGACGTCATAGAGCAAATTTCATCAGAATTATTACCAAAAGGTGCTTATGGAAAAGGTCGGAGAGCTACGTTACAGAGGGTGGAACGAAACCGAAGATATGACAGGACGAATTACACTGGAGACTCTTTAAATATATAGGAGTGATAGCAATATTCATAGCAAGAAGTAATTGTAGACTTGTAAATATGTTAGTTCGATTCTGATGGGAAAAGTTTTCTAGCAATTCACAGTGATCCAATTTTCTAGCTGCAGACTTAGCAATGGATTGAATAGAGTTTTCACTTTATGTCAACAGAAAAAAGTTAATCTGAAGAGACGCATTGAGTTATTCTTTTAGAAATGATAATCGGCAAAGCTAAGGAATGGTACGAAAGGTTCACTCAGATGATTAAATGAGAGAAATTTCGTATTGAAGGTATTAGGATTAACAATCCTCTCCTTGCGACATTTAACAATTATCGATACTTAAAACTTGGCGATCCTGGATATGAAAACAAACTATAACCGGCAGCATAGCATCAAGAGATTGCAAAGTCTGAGGACCGTAGAGCCACCTTTAAATGTCTGTTGTTCCCAGGTCCACCCTGAAACGGGTTAGTAGTAACAGATTTGAGTTTTAACTATGGGCAAATGTTAGCGACGAACATTATGATCAAAACACGATGAGAGTTTAAATATATGTTTTTAGATAGTTTTTTTTTATAAAATACCAGCCACACATTTATATTGTAAAAAATAAATTACTATAGTTAGAAATTATTAATGCTCCAAAAATAATTAAATTGCAACATTAAATGACCGAAAAAGAGATCTTATAGTGATAAACAAACAAAAAACTTATCTCATATCCACTTGCAGCGGACGTAAATATTTGAGTACATTGCACTATTTAAAATACTGTTTCTGGAAGCAAGGCAGACTATATTCTCTATTAGATGATAGACGGAACACATTCTTCCGTTTTTTTATCCATATTTTTTTCTGTGCTGAGTTAATTTTCATAAATATACATTAAGTCAGCCCGCATGCACATAGAGAAGCGAATATTGAATATTTGGTCGGTTGCGTTTTATTATTATATTTCTGAAGGATCAAAGAACGCTCGGTAAGGTATATATCAGAAGGAAATTAATTCCAAACCTATCCCAACTCAGTGTGACCTTTCTCTAGTACCATGAAAGTATACCGTAATCACTTTGAAATTCTTAGATCATCAATGGAAATAATATTCTTTGCGTGCCTTTTTATTTTTCTTATTTTAAAGAAAAAACGATATATCAATATGTCGTATATATCAAGGCACATAAATCTTCACACATATATGAAGTCTAGCAGTATAGCTCGGCATTGCTCGGGTGTAATGAAAGCTTTTATATACATATATATATATATTATAGATTTTCTGCACTATTGTAAGAACTGCAACCTTGAAACTTCTGAATATCGTTTCTTATGTCTTTGTCTATGAGTGTATCAAATTTGATTAAAATCGGACCACTCCTTCTATAACCCGATTTTTGCGATTATCGGACATACAGGCAGATAAACAGACACACACGCACAAACATCTTGCCCTTGATATATATATATATATATATATATATATATATATATTATCGATTTTTCTGTAAGAACTGCAACCTTGAAAGTTCTGAATATCGTTTCGTATGTCTTTGTCTATGAGTGTATCAAATTTGATTAAAATCGGACCACTCCTATTATAACCTGATCTTTTCGATTTTCGATATTTATTGGGGGTACCTCGACACAAGACCTTGCTAACAACACCGGCAGACGCTTATAGTACAAATGTGTAAATTTTCAGGATAATCGTTTCAGCCGTATAGTTAACGGACACACACACACAGATACACACACAGATACACACACACACAGAGAGACAAAGTTCCATTTATAAATAAGTTTAAATATATCGATGTTTGATATATAGATGCATAAGCTTTATATCATGTGGATATTGTAGATTTTCCTTGTAATGAAATGATCCACTTTTCCTATCGCTAATGTGAACTTACTATATTAACAACCAAATAGAGTGAGCACAAGAGAAACTTGTGACTTGCTTCGGCAATTACTAGCCTGCCACCAGATTGCCTGTCTTGCCGTAGTGTAAGGCATCTACGCACGTGTTGCTGTTCTTTCACTCGAGTACCACCTTGACTGTTTGTAACCTTCATAAAAGATACAAGAATTTTGTAAATACATAAAATGCAAACGGATAAGGATATAAAGATTATTCGAAAATTGAGTGCTAATCTGTAAGAAATTTAAACTGTGGAAAACCGGCTGTTTATTCTTTACCTTTTTATGTGGTTCAAAACAGCAGTGCACATACGGATATATGATTTATGGAAGCACCTTTTCTCGTACGATCACCGAGTTTAAGCAACATCGAGACTGACCACTACTTACATAGGTGACCGCTTGTGAGTATCATGTGCTATAGTGTGAATAATAATTGAATGTTTTGATGGTGTAAAATGGATAACAACACGGAATTGAAAATCGGAGAGCCGAGTTGTAATTAATGCCAGACGACCTATGCAAATCGATTCCATAGCATTGCTTTTTAGCCAGGGGAAAACGAGTGCAAACTACATCGAACTATCAGCTTAATGAGTAATATTACATATTACATATTCTTCGGAATACTGATGAATAGAGCAAGAAGCAGAATCAGGCCAGAGATATGACAAAAACAGTGCGGGTTCATCAAAGACAATGGGACAAGGTAAGCCATATTTATAATTAGGATGCTCTCTGAAAGGGCAATACAAATTAAGGACTTATACCTGTGCTTTATTGATTATGAGAAAGGGTTCGACAAAATACGCCATAAAGAATTGATCGAGATGCTCGGCAGCTTCGACATATATGGGAAAGACATTAGAGTAATTAAGAATCTCTACTGGCAGCAAACTGCCTGCATACAGACAGGTAAGAAATTCAGCAGTTATATAAAGATAGAAAGAGGCGTAAGACAGGGATGTGTATTTTCACTGGATCTATTTAACTTGTACAGTGAAAATATGTAGAGAACCCTAGATGTTATGTCAGAATTTGTCATCGGACGCCACAATATGAACAACATAAGATACGTAGACGATACATTGTTGATTGAAGACACGGAAAGGAAATTTCAGAACATTCTACAGAAGATAGCTGAAGAGAGTGACAAGAAAAGACTACAAATAAACTGCAAAAAAACCGAATGCATGGTCATCAGCAAAAACGCAGCCCAAAGTGCCAAATACAGGTGGGGGATGTTAAAATCAAGCAGGTACGAATATTTAAATATCTAGGAAGTGTTGTAACTGAAGATGGAATGTGCGACACAGAGAAGAGAGTACTGAGATTGCTATGTGATATCAGTCTTTCAATATGGCAGTGAATGTTGGACAATATCAACTAAGATGAAGGGAAAACTTGAAGCAGCTGAAATGTTGTTCTACAGAAGGATGATGCGTGTTCCGAGCAGGTGAGCAATGACGAGTTGTTGGAAAGAACGGAAACGAAAAGAAAATTAATATTGAGAATCAGGAAGAGACAACTGAACATCCTGGGACATGCAGTGAGGAAGTAGGTCTTGGAGAACCTGATACTAACAGGCCAGATAAAAGAGACAGCGGATAACATATTTGAAGGGCCTGAGCAGGTGATTGAAAGAACGGGGGCTGCGAGACGTTACAAGAGGAAGCGTGCTAAGAGCCACCAGAGATATGGAGACGTGAAAGACAATGATCGCCAACGTCCTGAAAGTACAAGCACATAGAACAGAGAGAGAGAGAGAGAGAGAGAGAGAGAGAGTGAGAGAGAGAGAGAGAGAGAGTTCCAATTCTAATCCGCTTCACTTAAGAGTAAATACCCTTAGAAAAAGATATAATATCATTTCTCTCTCATATTATGGGTTAGTTGGTTAGACATTTATCAGAAAATTAATATCTAAGAAAGAAATTAAAATCTAAAAAATAATTTAGGATTGTAAATAACCTGAAAAAGGTAGATAAGCCATAAAAAAGAAATTAATCTATTATTCAAATAGCAGCATCTATTAGAAACCAATTTAAGCAATATTAAATAGCCAGAAAAACGAAGTTAAATATATAAATTGCTTTTCTTAATTAATTTCCTAGCAACAGGCATAGCTTGGGATGTTGGTTCACATTGTCGGGTTAGATAATAATTTCGGCCAGAATCTGTTACACATTTATAAGCCCCTTATTGCGTTCATTTATTAAATACTAGCAGTATAGCCCGGCGTTGCTCGGGTGTAATGAAAGCTTTAAAACTAATCCATGGTCCTAGAACACATATTCGTTGGACGTTGGCACGAAAGACTAAAAAGCAATTGTTGTTTCCAGTTAAAGCGAAACCGTAAACCGAAAGAAAAATGAATGGAGGTAAATCAAATTTGATTTCCTGGTATGGATATCAAATAAATTTTTTTCGTCGTAAACTGAATTTTGAAGGCTAAATAAGTCCTATGAGTAAATGGTATCATAGCTGAGACTAAGAACTACAATAATATCTAAGAGCCAAACCCGAAGCAAAAACTAAGATAAAAGGGCAGAAAAAAATAAAGACATACAGACAGATAAATTGACACACACACAAACATCTTGCCTTTTATATATATTATCGATTTTCTGCACTATTGTAAGAAATGCAACCTTGTAACTTCTGAATATCGTTTCTTATGTCTTTGTCTATGAGTGTATCAAATTTAATTCAAATCGGACCACGCCTTCTATAACCCGATTTTTTCGATTATCAATGTTCGATATTTATCGGGGGATACCTCGACACAAAACCTAGCTAAGAACAATCGCAGACGCTTATAGTACAATTCTGTAAATTTTCAAGAAAATCGGTTCAGCCGTTTCGAAGTCTATAGGTAATGGACACACACACAGACACACACACACTCACACATACACACACACACAGAGAAAAATTTCCATTTATAAATAAGTTTAAATTTTCAGTTACAATTTGGTTGCTATGTTTTAGAGATCCTTGATGAAAATCCAAGAATTTGTTATGTTAGTCGTCGTGACCTCTCGGGTTCTGTCACTTTCTTATTTAACTTCCCTGTGCTTTTCTGTAAATATTCTCATGGCAAATGTTTTTATAATCTTTCCGAGACTATGAATTTAATCCAATTTTTAGATTGTAGGTAAGATCTCATCATTTTAGAAATTAAATTTCTGTATGCAATCTTAATTTTTTTGCTAACAGTTTCGTAATTTGCATTTTTCTTCTTTTATAATCATTTCAATGCAAGCAAGGCAGGACCACTACTATTGCGCAAGGGGTTACAATAAGAGTAAACACAAAGATGTCGAAGAAAAGATAAGAGATAGGAAGGAATCAATTAGATAGAAGATGGCAATTGATGTTGCACTTAAACTTTTGAGGATTTAGTTACCAGGGAAGCAATCAAAGCTGGTTCCACAAAAGGAAAGTGCGATAAAATAAATATTTAGAGTAGAAGAAACGTCTACATTTTACTATTTTAACAGTAAATCGGTGGGGGTCTCGATGTCAAAAAAGTAGCACGAGAAAACACATGTGGTCGGAAAAAAAAACAGGGAAAAAAGTTGGTCTGAGAAATTGCGATGAAAATATTTATAGAAAATATAGAAAGAAATCACATGATGTCGATCAGAATGTGGCTGAAAGTAAACTGCTGAGTCAGGAATGATTATATTGTAGATCCTACTTTAGATTTTGCAGAGAACCTCAAGATAAATTGCAGGAGCACCCGACCAGTTACGTTTGAGTTTCAGTTTGAGTTTTGTTTAACGGCATATCAAATTCTGTAGGTTATTTAATGCCAAAAAGGTGGTGTTTTAAGGTATTTTTTTTAATGTTCAGTTATAGTGAGAAGGTGGATTTAGTCAGATTTTAATTTTTTTTTTTTTTTATTCATTTTATTTTAGAACACTGAAAATATCTTCTTGTTTTGTATTAAAAAATGATTTGTTGAAAATTTAATTTTTTCTTTCAAAAATATGTTATGGTAGTAATTATTTTTTTAAAAAATCTATATATTTCTACAAAATTTAATATGTTTTGTATATATATTTTCATAAAAGTATAATTTTATAATTTCATAGTGCTTTGTCCCTAGTTTGTGGGTTAACTATTTGCCCATAGCTGGGACCCTAACCGGTTAGGGTGGACCTGAGAACAACAGCAATTAAGAGGTGGTTCCATGCTCCTCACAACTTCCCAATCGGATGCTTTGCCGCCTGATGCAGTTTAACGTCATGCCCAGGAGCCAACCAGATATGGTAACAATATTAAATGCACGGGTGAATGATAAAATAACAAATGTGCAAAATGTATTCTGACGAGAAAACACAGTGATCCAACATTACTAGCAGTAGATGCAAATATTGATTTGAGGTAGGGATTCCATTTAATATCATTTGAGATTTTGCTTGTGTAAGTCTCTTCCGACTGCTTTCATTTAGATCTACAAAAATTAAAATGCAGTGATAATCATTATTTTCCGTCTTCTTAATTTTTGTTCTTTTATTGTTCTCCTTAATAAATTTGTAAATTTTTTTAGCATATTATTTCACACTGAGTCAGTCATAGCGTTTTAGTAGAATTACTGCCTTACTTGGGGCAAGATAAAAAGAATATTGATTTACTCCCGATAAAAGGCTGTATGTATTTATCTAGTATTATTTAAATATTCATAAATATTTATTCTCGCAGATAGAAATTTGTATAAGTGAGTCTGAATTTTTGAGAAACGTATTTATAACTGAGAAATGTAATTATATCTAGCTCAGAGCGACAGTATATTGGAGTCTAGTCAAGATTCAATTTATATTTTTGTCTCAGATACAAAATCCCTAATAATAGCCAATGTGGCTTAAATTATTGCACATTTTCTGCAGAATGATTGGTGTGAGCAGAGCTTTTAAAACAATGTCGATTTTCAAAACAAGAATTCCATCCCGATAAATGTTACTGGGGTCAAACAATGTTCATGTCTGCATTAACCTCAAAACGACTATTAAGTCAGACGTGCCAAGTTTATTAAATAATATTATTACATCACTTTCTCTGATAGTGTATAGTGTGTTAGATCCCCGATGTTTGATTATTCTGATCACGTGCTTGTTGATGCTAAACCTAATAAGTATTTTAACAATTACATTAAAGAATATATCGGTATATTATATACTATACATAAAAGTATAAGTATGTTATATATTTAAACAAATATACTTCTATTCAATGAATGAATAAAAGAACAGAAATTATGATTAAGTTTAACTATACCAAAACAATTATGACTAAGTATAACCATACCATAAAATACCTATAAGGTTCATACATCGATGGATAAAAAAAGTTACAATTTCTTCTAATTTAAAAATTCCGCGTTCAAAAGTCCCCATCACGTGAGCGACGAAAAAGTCCCCATTACGTGAGTGTTCTTAAAAAAAATATCAAAAAACGGTAAAATCAGTTATTGCAACTCTCCCGAAGACACCACATGGTAGAAATCTAGGTCGCGTAATAACTCGTTTACACATGAAGAATCTTCTATTCAATATATAGAATCACATTATGCAACACTCTATAAATTGTAGAGTATCATAAGTATGGTAGTATAAGAAAAAATAGAAAACATTTATAAATTTACCATGTTTTGATTTTTATTTAAGCGACATCAGAAAAATATATATGAAGAACAAAAGAGAATTCTTGTATTTGTCGTTGTTTACGTTTCATTGGTTAAGCAGACTTCACATGTATTTGTCCTGTCAAGTAATGTTTCGTGTGTATAATTTGTATATTTGTTTGGTTTCTCAAGTAGGTATTATCGCTCTTTCACGTATTGATGGGTATTTCATTTGAAGACTTTTGTTTGAAGCAGCGTAGAATGTCAACATCTTCACCGATCATTAATTCACTTTCGGGTTACTAAGCCTTTAAATTGCTGCAGCTGCTGTTGAAATGTTCATATATAGATTCCCGTGTATTTGTTCTTGATAACATTTAGCGGGTACATAAAAATTCTCGAACGTCAAAATTATTAAATCTCTGATCTAGGGAGTCTTCTATGTCAAAACTGCATTTGCCAGCCCTCACTCGTAGATGAGCAGCAGTTGATAACGAGACAATCAAAGAGGAACTAATAACAATTCAATACATTTCCAACTACCTCGTTTACTGTCATTTTCCAATCGCCATAAGGTTGCCTCTCTGTCTTCTCAATAAATACATTCATGGCAATTGTTTGAATGAACTCTTCACTATGGTACCTAAACCTTTTGAAATTAAGCCCAGTACTAAACTGGATGAGCGTTGTGGTGCATTAGATATCGACGCGGAACGACAAATCGGGGAGCCGAGTTCGAATTCCAGTTGAACTCCTTGCATTCACTTACGCCCAAATACCCTTGGGAAAGGTATTAATCCGTCACTTCCATCCAGTTTTGGGTTACATGACAGAACAGATTGGGTTCTATACTTTTGTCTGGCAATCAGCCTACCAGAGAAAGTAATGGCAAACTACTGAGGGATAATATTCTGCCCAGTCAATCATGTCTCTTTCGAGACATGATCGCCGAAAGCGTGTATCACGTATGGCACTTAACTGACTGACTAAACAGGCGTATTGATTCCATTATTTTACATGTGAGCTGGTAAGATGTAACCGTAAATTCTATTGCAACAGTTCCTTTTCGTAGCACATCTCGGTCTCTTAAGTTTATTGTGAAATAATTAAATGCAATGCCAATCAATTTCTTCAATCTCTTTCCTCTACATGCTCATTATCAATATGTTTGGTTCCAATTCTTCCCACACCCTGTTACCCATTATATCTTAGTGGCTTTATATCCTCCATACATCATGTGATACGCTTTATATATATATATATATATATATATATATATATATATATATATATATATATATTCCAGGTGTAGAGGACTCAAGGTTTTATTATTTTGTGTGCCTCGGCATTTATTTTATTATGAACAGTGCTCAATATAATAAATATTATAGGGCTTAATATAATTATATAGTTATGAATTAATTCTACATTGCGACACGGAAATTTCTATGTTTCGAGATAGATTCTCATCATCAGGCAATGTTTGATGTTGGTTGTGCAGTTGATTTACATTTAAATAACAAAAACCTTGCTGTGTATGTATGTGGAAAGATATAAAATTTACATGTGTGTTTCTTTTGACTAATCAGAGCAAAAATTTATTTTGGGATTTGGCCCCAAAGAATACATACTAACCAACATTTTCTCTTTTTTTTTTCGTTGTTTTTTTTTTCATTTTTCCTTCCTCATCCTACCCTTTTTCTTTCTTTCTTTCTCTCCTTAACGGTCAAAATATTAACCTGCCTTTAACCTGATCTTATAATTTTACCTATTTTCCTCTCTTGATGTTCTCATGATGAGAATCTATTGTGAAACATAGAAATTTCCATCTCGCAATGTACAGTTAATTCATAACTATATAATTATGTGACACTGTCATCCGGAGGTATACTTTCTTTTGGTTGGTTTAATACAGCGGAGAGAGAAATTAATATTAGTAGTATTATTAGTTATGCTTTATTGTAATTCGCAATGTGAGCTTATGTAAAAAATTATATTAATAATATCAAATACTTGTAAAATCCGGAGAATAGTAAAATGAACTATTTTGTTATTATCATATACTTGTAAAATCCGGGGAATAGAACAATTAACAATTTTGATAGATGGGAAAGAAAGGTAGAAATTATTCTTCTTTCGTGTTCGAAGCGGAATATTTTGGGCAAGCTAAAATTTTATAAGTAGCCAAAACAAAATATCAGGATATGTTTGATGGGGTCAGGCGGGATTAAACTCCCCCAATAGATGTTCCCTGAGAACAGAAAATTGTGGGAATTGGAAAATCTAAACATAATATATTCGAAAATATTCGTCAAACCACGCCCCCCCCCACCCCGCAAATCAAGTGGGTGGAAAACAATCTCATTAATCGAAAGCTTTGAGGATTGGGAATGGTTATAAAAATCCGGACTCAGAGCGAAAAGTCTGAGTTGCAAATCAAAAATGTTTTTATTTTATAAAGCCATTCTACGTAACTCTCTAGGCATGGTCGACCTTATTCATTTCTTTTATTTATTTATTTATTTATTTTTTTATTTTTTTTTTTTGGTGTCGTGCTTATTTTTAACCACAAGTGTACAGAAATAGAAAGGCGTCTACTAAAATTTCACCAGGCGGCTTTCTGAGATCAATTCACAACGTGGGCAGTGGCCCGTCGTTGCAATAGATGTCTTGAAAACCAGATTTTTGACGACATCATCGGATGAGATCCTCACGACCAGCAACAGCGACCGAACTAACCAGCCAGCCGGGTGGCAGTGTTACAACTGGTGCCGTCTCGACCGTCGACGAGAGCGAGCGTTACAAACAGACAGCCCCGGGCATAAGGTGTCACAATTATATATATATATATATATATATATATATATATATATATATATATATAAAGAGAGAGAGAGAGAGAGGGAGAGAGTGAGGGAGGAAGAAAGAGAGAGAGACAGAGAAAATTATCATTCCTATAATTAAATATATATATAAAACGATCCATACATTCAGTGAAAAACAAGAAAAATGATCCTTGATAATGACTAAAAAATAGCTGAAAGCGGTCAGACATACAGAACATTTGCACTATTTAAGAACACGAGAAAAAATGGAACAAAGAATCATAAAGCACATAACGTTGTCAGTTGCTTTCAATGAAAATTGGATAAAAGGTGAACTTTTAACCAAAATTCTGTTATATATATTTATAGATATAAAATTTATGTGTGGTCCTTTTAAATAATCAAAATAAAGATTCACTTTGAAATTTTGCCAGTAATTTTTACATACTTTTTCCTTTCTTTTTTGCTTTTTTTCTCACTAGCGGTCACAGTGTATCTTCCCACATACATAAATAGCAAACCATGTTTTTTGTATTTAAATATAAATCATTTTCACAAGCAACATCCAACATTGCCTGATGACGAGATTCTATCACGAAACATATAAACTACCGTGTTGCAATGCGCGTTTAATCCTTCATTATGTGATTATATATATATATATATATATATATATATATCATAGCCTTCGTCCACAGAAAATATACATAAATGTCCCCCTTTATATGACTAGTATTTTTATTCTAACTTCTATGATTTTGCTTTCTAATTTCATGTTTAAATTTAAGTGTAAATCAAATTAAATTATATATTTAATAAATATTAAAATGGCACCACGGAATTATAATATATAAAAATCTTAATCTGAGTAACTAAAATAAAAATTTAAATTTAGAAACAGTCAGTTCATAATATGCACATGATGTCTGCGTAGTGCATGAATCTCCGAGTTGTTCTATAGACGTAGGATAATATGCATATTTATTAATATATACTTAATAACCCCGTTATATTATATTGAGAACTGTTTTATTAACACCAGAAAAATATATATGTGTGAACCTGCATATATAGCCATATGTATATTTATTAATATCCAGATAGATAGATAGATAGATAGATAGATAGATACTTATTATTAACATTATAAGCAACACAAAAGCTTCTAGGTTTCCATACCAAGTGCACCATCATCAGGCAGTAAAATATTGTTCAGCTAAGGGGTGATGTATATTATGTTATAGAAATTTAAAATCAAAATCATAGATGGTACCATATTAGGTAAAATGGTAGAGTGGGACGTTATTCGAATTTAAATTATTTGTGTGTCTGAACCAATGGATATTGAGACATTTATGTGTAGCACAGTGGGTATGGGTAAGTACGTTGACAGAAGAAAAGGAAGTGTAAGTTGCATCAGTATAAATAAATATAGAACAAATATGATGCCAATATAATATTTGAGATTCTTCTTATTATTTAAAAAATATGTCTGTCTTGTTCATAGAAAATGTCAAGTTTGTGGAAGAAAGTAGACGTAAAGCAATGATTTTAATTACTTAAGGAATACTTTTTTCTACTTAAAATCAACTAATACTTAAAGTAAGTGTAAACTTCAATGTAATCGTGAATTAAGTTGGGTGTTGAGAGAATATTTAATCAATAATAGGGATAGGATTATATAGTAGAGTATACAGTGAACGGTTTCAGACATATTTAAGAGTGTGAGTTATCTTGTACTGGTAGTAAGTTGTTATTTCATTACGTTAATATAATAATTTAGTTTTTGGAAATTTAATTATTGTAAATTATTCTTGTAAGCAAAGAAAACATTATTCATGTAGTGATTTACATGTTCTAGCTTATTTTCACACAACCTATATATATATAAACTTTTTGTATATAAATATTATGAACTCTCCGGTCGATTTCGACGTATGAGCGTCTAACTTAGACTACCACACAAAGAATTGTTTAAAGTGGTGAAGGCTTGTGTAGCCCCATCCACACATTTTGGAACAGCTGATAACAAACAATCGGTGCAGAAGTCTGCCACAGATCGCAAGAAAAACAGACCTCACTTATTTAACCCATAACTTGAAGGAAGGGACGGATTAATACCTTTCCCAAGGGTACCAGTGCGTAAGTGAATGCAAAGTGTTCGACTGGAATTGGAACTCGGCTCACCGATTTTCCCTCCCGAGCCGACATCAACGGTACCACAATGCACCTACGTCAATAATGCTTACAGCACCTGGTATTCACAAGCGTTCAGCCATCACCCATCTAACTACTGACCAGACTCAACGTTGTTTAGCTTCGGGAACCAATGTATTCAACATGATATGACCGTAAGCATATATATATATATATATATATATATATATATATATATATATATATATATATCGGATGATGGTCCCAACTTATATATATATATATATATATATATATATATATATATATATGCTCTCACACCCTTATAAAGCACTCTGAATGAATTACAGGCTTTAAAAAACAGTAGCTACACTAGCATCTGCGCATTGATCATTCATTAATGAATAAGAACAATTTTAACTAGCGGTGCATGTTTACATGGTATATCACACGCTAAAAGTTTGCCTTCTTTTACCATAGCTCAGAGGTAGAATCGCCGACTGATGTCGATACGGTCGCGTTTCAATCCTGGCAAAAAGCAATCAGATGTCTAACCGTACTGACGAGCAGTGATACAGCAAGAGAGATCTATCTGCGAATAACTATATATATATATACATATATACACAAGAATGCTTTATGAACAGAATGTATATATTTTTTGTTTTTTACCTACTATTTTGTTTCGCAACTCGATAAGTATATTTTTCTCTAGGCACCTGATTATCTGATAGACTTTAATCTAATTTTTAGTTATATAAGAAATATTTTCAACCATTTTGGCAGACACATTTATAAACACTTTGCCTCGAAGGCAGATGATTGTTATTTGAAATCAATATAGCTGTTTGTGAAGTCGATATTTTTTGCGCATGGAATTCCGTCCCCGCGATATTGGTGCAAGTCAGTCTTTTGGAAAACATGGCCTTGCAACTATTGATGCCTGAGCCAAATATAGACGAGGATAACAAATTAAAATATCAACAAAAATACAACGCAGACATAATCAGAAAGCAGTCAAGCATGTTTTATTCGGGCGGAATTAGCAGTGCCCTCTTGTATACAATATTTCGTCTGATTTTTTTTTATATCGCAAGGAGCAGGTGTTCAACAGTTGAAGCGGAAAAATTTATGATGACATTTTTTTTTTGAACAGGAGTGAAATATTTATGCGAACATTAGTTATATGTTTAATAGAGAAAAAATATTTCAGAAATATTTTTGTCTTTATACAGATAAATATGGTTCGACTGGTGTAATGTCTAACAAGTTTATTTCGCCAGATTAATTACGACTAAGTGGTGGATGTGATCCACACTAGGTGCCTCTTCTAAGTTACACTAAGAAAATCATTGACTACTTCGATGTGATTTAATGGTTAACAAGTTTGTTTCGCTAAATAAATTACAATTGAGTGTTCGTTTCTTATTAGATGCTCTAAACTTTTGATGTCATCCAACATCGAAACTACGCTTAGAAAATCACTATATGGTAAGATAAGCACTGAAGAAGACAAACGCACAGTAGAAGAAATCTGAAAAAAATTTGAAAAATAAACAAAAGACAAATAAAACTATCGACAAGTGGGTCTCACACAGGCAAATTTCCTGTGGTTCAATATCGAATAAACTTATTTATAAATGAACTTTGTCTGTGTGTGGGTATGTGTGTGTCCGTTACCTATAGACTCCGAAACGGCTGAACCTTGCTTGGGCGATCATGTCACAAAAGAGACATGACTGAATGGGCTGAAGATATTCCCGCAGTAGGTTGCTATTACTTTCTACAATAGGCTGGTTGCCAAATAAGGCTAAAAAACTGATCTGTCCTGTTATTTAACCCATTGCTAGAGGGATAAGGATTAATACCTTTTACGACAGTATTTTTTAAGCAAATTGCAACGAATTCTACTAGCATTCGAACTCGGCTCTCCAATTTCTCGTTCCAAGCCGATATTCACTGAAACAATATTAGTACTGCACATATATTGATAAAGTCTTAGTGCCATAGCAGAAAGTTTATCAGAACAATTACGATGAAATAATTTAGAAAAAGAAAGAGGAATGCTACATTATCGCGGTGAGAAAGAATCCGAAGCTGAGATGCCAGACCAGATCTAATAACATTGCAGATTTTTCATTGGAATTCAAGACTCTCTAAATATAGAACAACAACGCCGAAACGGATGTGACAGCAATATTCAAAGCAATGACGAATGATAGACTTATAAATATATAATTTCTAACTTCTATCTATTTATCTATCAGTATTCATTTGTTTGTCTTTCAACTTTATTCTAGTATGCTTTTCTGATTAAACATTTACTAACTTCAGATTATTTTATCAGATATACGTGCATTCATTTGTATAAGCATAATTTTTTTCTACATTATATGATTACATACTAGCAGTATAGTCCGGCGTTGCTCGGGTGCAATGAAAGCTTGAAAACTAATCCATGATTCTTTGGACGTTGGCACAAAAGACTAAAAAGCAAAAATTGTTTCCTGTTAAAGCGAAACCGAAATAAAAATAAATGGATTTAAGTCACATTTTGATTTCCTGGTATCGATATCAAATAAGGTTTTTCGTCGTAAACTGAATTTTGAAGGCTACACAGAGTCCTCTGTGTAAATAGTATCATGGCTGAGATTAAGAACTACAATTATACCTACTTAGAACTAAACCCGAAGCAAAAACTAAAATAAAAGAACTAAAATACAGACATACAGGCAGATAAACAGACACACACACAAACATCTTGCTTTTTATATATGTATATTATCGATTTTTGCACTATTGTAAGAACTGCATCCTTGAAACTTCTGAATATCGTTTCTTATGTCTTTGTCTATGAGTGTATCAAATTTGATTAAAATCGGACCACTCCTTCTATAACCCGATTTTTTCGATTATCGATTTTCGATATTTATCGGGGGTACCTAGACACAAAACCTAGCTAAGAACACACGCAGACGCTTATAGTTTTAATTGTGTAAATTTTCAAGAAAATCGGTTCAGCCTTTTCGGAGTCTATAGGTAACGGACACACACACACACACACACACACACACACACACACACACACACACACACAGTGTTCCATTTATAAATAAGTTTAGATGAATGGTTAGAAACTTTATTCTGCGCCGTGAGAAAAATAATTGAAAAGAGAAATTGAAAAATTAAGAAATAAAATTGTCTCCATAATGTTATGCCTGCCATTTTAGGAATTCAGCAAGTATATTTTATACATAATTGTTTAAAACAGTTAGTGCAAAACCTGAAATATTTAGTACTTGGTAAATTTGTGTGAACGCTTTTGAAGAGGGAACGTCGTCGCAATTCGTTTGGAATAAATTATTTTATATATAATTTTGAAGTTACGAGAGTTGTAATATTGGTTGGCTTATTGATTAGAAAAAGAGATTACGTTCCGGATTAAATATCAGTGATGAATAGCCTGCGGTGCGAGAGACGTTGATTTTTCGTATAAAATTGCTAATAAGTCTACTTTTCAAATATAACAGCTAATAAGTCTAGACAATTGACTTCCGCTTCAGAATTGCATTTTCTCTATCGATTGTTTCTCATACAGTGGTATAAGACAAAATATATATTCGATGAGATTAACAGGATAAGAACATACCTACGTTGTTTCTACGTGGTCATGAATATCCACACTAATGGAAGGAGCGATAACATTTACTGGATTTCAGGAGTCTACTTTCTTTAAAAATTGTTTTACGAGAAAGATATTTTAAATTTCAATCGAAAGTGATGCTGGCTCTCGATTGATCAATGTCAGATCTACCCTCGTATAGTTGGCTGCTTAGTATAATTTAAAAGCATATAAACACGGATATGGGTTTAATTAACGACGAAATTTAAATATTTTGAACACTTGTTTTAATAGATTTAATGAAATATATTTTGAATGTAGTTGTATGGCTTCAACTACAAATAAAAGGTAATGTAGGTTATTTTACTATAAATAGGAGTTCTTAGTATCTAAACTTATTTATAAATGGAACTTTGTATGTGTGTGTGTCTGTCTGTGTGTGTCCGTTACCTATAGACTCCGAAACGGCTGAACCGATTTTCTTGAAAATTTACACAGTTGTACTATAAGCGTCAGCGAGTGTTCTTAGCTAGGGTTTTCTGTCGAAGTACCCCCGATAAATATGGAAAATCGTTAATCGAAAAAAATCGGGTTATAGAAGGAGTGATCTAATTTTAATCAAATTTGATACACTCATAGACAATAACATAAGAAACGATATTTAGAAGTTTCAAGTTTGCAGTCCTTACAATAATGCAGAAAATCGATAATATACATATATAAGGCAAGATGTTTGTGTGTGTGTCTGTTTATCTGCCTGTATGTCTGTATTTTCTTTCAGCCCTTATATTTTAGTTTTTGCTTCGGTTTTAGCTCTAAATATGTATAATTGTAGTTCTTAGTCTCAGCCATGATACCATTTACTCAGAGGACTTATTTAGCCTTCAAAATTCAGTTTACGACGAAACATCGTATTTGATATCGATACCAGGAAATCAAAATTTGACTTACATCTATCCATTTTTCTTTCAGTCTACGGTTTTGCTTTAGCTGAAAACAACTATTGCTTTTTAGTCGTGCCAACGTCCAAAGTGTGTGAGCTCCAGGACCATGCACTAGTTTTAAAGCCTTCATTACACCCGAGCAACGCCGGGCTATACTGATAGTCTTTTATATAATAATGTATTGTGAGTATGTTTACTACAGAAAAGAATTTTTATACTATTTTCATACAGTAAGTCATGAGTCAAGAGATGTGATCGGCCAAGCGGATAGAAATAATTGTACTTGAACATAAACACACCATTATGCACCAACTATCAATGCTTCGTTGACAACTGGGACGATAGCTACATAGTCTGTACCACTCGAACTCCGATATCTAGACCCTGACCGTATTTCTCATTCATATAGGCACTCGGAGGGAAGGATTATTCATAAAATGTTCTTTTTTATGTTACTGGCTGGCATATCGTTCAAAACAGTTAGCATGCCAATCCGCAAAATCATTTGTTTCATTTGAAATCTATTTCCTTTGGTATATAGATTATGTATTTCTTCTTTTTTGTGACCTGTCTCTTCAGGACGTAGACGATCATGGCTCTCCACATTTTTTTTTATCCTTGTAGCTCTTAATATATCTTATCTTATTATTTCTCCCCGAAACCTGATCCGCCTTCCATTTTCTTACGCCCATCAGTTATGTCACACGTTTTTTTTTCGTTGTCTCTATTTCCTTCTATCCGCCCTGTGAGTATCACACTCTTCAAGTCCTTCTTCCTCGTCACTTCTCCCATGAACATCAACTGTCTGTTCTTGAAACTAATTATTATTATTATTATTATTATTATTATTATTATTATTATTATTCTATGAGCAGTGTTCTTTCAGAACGTAGGTGATCATGGCTTTCTACGTCTCACTATCCCTGGTGCTCTTAGCAGGCCTTTTCCTGTTACAACACACAAACCTCGTTCTATCATCCACCTGATTAGGCCCTTTAAATATGTTATCCGCTGCTTTCCCCTGTCTCATTTTCTCTCTATCTGGCCTGTTAGTATCAGGTTCTCCAAGCCCTCTTTCCTCATTGCATGCCCCAGGAACTTTAGCTGTCTCTTGCTGATGCTCTGTACTAATCTTCTTTTCGTTACCATCCTTTCAAAAACCTCATCATTGTCTACATGCTCAATCCATGATATCCGCATCATCCTTCTGTAGAACCACATTTCAATTGCTTCAAGTTTTTCCTTCATCTTTGACCTAGTCATAGCTTATACGTTCGATCCATGATACACTCAGCATACTTCTGTATTTCTACTGCTTCGAGTCTCTCTTTCATCTTTAAAGAGACTGTCCAGCATTCAATGCTATGAAAAACGACAGATATCACGTAACAACTGAGAAAACTAAAATCGAGCAAGTACAGAAATTTAAATACATGGTAAGTGTTCTAACAGAGGACGGGAAGGGCAAAACCGAGATCCAAAGGCGAATTAGCAGTACATATTCTGTTTATACTCGAACAGTATAATAAATTTTTCTACCGGCCTGATTATTTACGATAAATTTTGGTTTGTGTTATTCGGCAGATTTCGAACCTGCGACCAGTATCCACATAGGGGAAGACACCAAGTGATTTGGCGCCACTTCAACCTCTCGACCACGAATAATCAACAGTCTAAAGAAAGTTAAGTCAAACCTATATAACACAATTTTCGATTTATCATAATAAGCATATCTGCTCTGAAATGTATCGTAATGTCAACAAATGTAAACATTTTTCCGGAACTTATGGAAGATTAATGAAATTAGTTATAAACAACGTTTACGAAAGAAATTTTCTTGTTTCTCTATACTCTGCTTGACTTTTGGAATATGTTTTTGCCCTGCCAATTTGCCTTTGGATCTCGGTTTGCCCTTCCCGTCCTCTGTTAGAAAACTTCCCAGGTATTTAAATTTCTGTACCTGCTTGATTTTAGTTTCATCAATCAGTAAATGGCATTTTGGATCTTTCTTTTTACTCATAACTATGCATTGTTTTCTTAAAGTTTATGTTTAGTCCTTTCTTCTCGCTTTCATTCGCTACATTCCGTAGGAAGTTTATATTTTCTTTTCCGTGTCTGCTATCATACAGGTGTTATCTGCTTATGTTATATTTTTTTATTATGGTCAACAAAGAAGAATCCTGTCCGGATTACTAGTTCTCTCATAATTGCCAAATAATCTCTCATATACCTGACTAAACAAAGTTTCTGAAAGGAATATTCCGATGTTGTCAATGATTTCATATTCTTGTTTCAGTCCTGCTATTTAACCCATAGCTCGATCGAGAGGCGATAGATTAATACAGTTCACAATGTATTTGCCGTAAGTAAATGCAACGAATTTAACTAAAATTACAGCTCGGAATTTTAATTCTCAATTCGAACATTGTCGAGTCCACCACAATTTTCTACGGTACAAAGGGCTTGGTATACATTTGTCTTTCGCAATTTCACTTTATTAAATTGAAACCTTGTATTGCTCGAAATATCTAATTTAAATATTTCCATTGTTTTGGGATCTTGAATGGTTTGTATATATGAACCTAACGCTATTTGCTGTAGCTTTTTTCGTATTTTATGAAACCCGATCGATTTTTGTTCAACAACGATGTGACTACTAAAATGCATGTACCTGTACTCATATAAAATGTGTGTGCGAATACGAAAAGTTTGTGGCCACTAAAGATGAATCCTGGCAGAACTTCTAGTTCTTTATGAATTGCCTGGCTGCATATGTTGAATAAATCCGGAGAAATGACACATTCTTGTCTTCCAGCCCGTTCTCTGCATGTATATCTGCAGAAATCAGTTCCTATCCGTAAGCAGGTCGTTTACTGCCAGTACAGGTTCTTGATTTTCAGCTAAAAAGCCATTTCGTCAATAGGCCCATTATGGATATTTTGACCCTATGTTTACTAAAATGTATTTCTATGAGAATACATAAAGTATATTGTTTGTGCATTTAAAGTCTTCATTATTGAAACTGTTTTTAGAAAACATTAAAAAACATTTTTAGCAATAATGATAATGCTCTGAAGCCGCCCATAAAAATATACAAGCAATTTCAAGAGGTGCAATTATAAGAAATAATTGGCAATCAAGAGGAAAATATAAATTTCTTATCGACCCAGTAATATTGAAGTAAGAATGTGCGTTGTGGTGCAGTGGATATGGGCTCGAAACGATAAATCGGAGAGCCGAGTTCGAATTCCAGTTGAATTCGTTGCACTTACTTACGAGCAAATACCTTTGGGAAAGGTGATATACCGTTTCTTCCCTCCAGTTATGGGTTAAATAACAGGACAGATTGGGTTCTATAGCCTTGGCTGTCAACCAGTCTACCGCAGAAGGCAATGGCAACTTACTGCGGGATAATCTTCTGCCTAGTCAGTCGTGTCACTTTCGAGACATGATCAGCCAAGCGTGTATCACGTATGGCACTTACCTGACTGAATATTGAAGTATATATATATATATATAGGTAAAAAATCTAAACGTGAGCAAAAACCTACTGCGGTTTCAGACTTCGGTTCCGTGGTGTGAAACCGCGGTAGGTTTTGTCTCGCGTTTAGATTTTTTGCATTTGTAGCTCTACTTTCGTACTTTCGTATCGAGCACTTTATTGTTAAGGTCTCGTCTCGGGATTTTTTTCTTTCTAACGGGTACTCGACGTTTTGTGCTTCTGCGCTCTTTGTTTCTTTCTTTATCCCCCATCTTTTCCCTAAGAAGAGGCTCTCTTCTGGGTGTTCAAGACGATTAAATTATAGTTAAGTTAGCGCCAGTTCTAGCGATTTAGTTTCTTATAATTGGTGTTAGTTTCACTGTGACTAGTATTATTATATATATAGGTAAATAGATTTATTATTTTAATAAAACCAAAATCTATACACCCCCAGTAAAACTTCTAACAAAAAAACACAAAATTAATAATAAAAACGCTAAGAAATTTTTCTTTCTTCTTTTTTATGGGCCGTGTCCATTCAGGACGTTGGTGATCATGCCCTACATCTTTCTGTCTCTTGTATCTCTTCATATATTTTGTCTTGTTATTTCTTCCAAATCCTGCAAAGCCATACAATTGCTTAAGCCTATAAGGTATATCAAGCGCTTGTTTCTCTTTTCTCTCTTTCTCTCTATCCTCTCTGTAGGTATCAGATTCTGTAAGCCCTCCTTCCTCATTACGTGTCCGATAAACATCATGTTATACCTACTGATAGGTCATTTACCACTCCTTCCAGAAAAATTGAGATATAATTAGGTAGACAAAAACAACACTCACTCAAATGCCAATATTCGTGGAAAGTTGTTTACAATGCAAAAATGGTTCTGTTGAAAGAGCCGTTTCTACAAATACAAACTAGATTTACGTTTGAACAATCATTGGATCTCTCCTGTAATACTAATGCTACACTAATTTGAAAATTATATTATAATTCTTTAAGGAGAAAAAACTTTGAAAAGCTTAATAATAACATTATTCCAAATATAAACACACGTCAAACACAGTCAACCTCTATTGAATTCATTCTTAAAGAGTCTATCTAAAACAGACAATACAAAATCAACGTTCACAAATCGACGCATGATAAAACAAACAGTCATACTGTGTGCTGTACATACACATGCATACATACATCATTTCAAAGTGTTACACAACGGACCAATGTAAATCAAACAACACTACGTATTTCTACGGTACAAACACATACACACAAGTGACTTCTTTATTTCAAAATTAACCGGGAGTTGAAAAATATACATCATAGAAAAATTAAATGGGTTGGATTAATGAGAAAATAGACAGACATCAATGTCTATTTTTAGATTTTTGGAAAACCTTACTTTTAAACTGAGTTAAAAGTTATAAATGAAAATTTAGCCTTGTCTGGCTCTATGAAATGGAAGAGGAGGATAAAGGAAGGAAGGAAGTGGGAAGGGGTGGTTGACAGGGTAAGCTAAGAAAAGAAAAGAAAAAAAGAAAGGAGAAGGAAAAAATTAATCTCAATAGAAACGTTAACAAAACGTGTTGACAAATAAATGATAGCGGTTTTTGAATTAAATAGATGGGGTGAAGTATGGCATTTAACTAACTGACTGACTGATGAAAGGCAGAAAAATTATCTCAGACAATTAATAGAGAGCAGTTTTGCTTTTGAAGCGTTAAAATTAAAAAAGGCATTGCGTACCGCAGTTAACAACAGCATGTTGGCTGTTTTTTTTTATATCAACTGTCAATTTGACGTTATCGTATCGCTCAGAATGTTTATTCATTTATATGTAATCTAATTAAGATTTTGAATATTTAACAAGATATGGTGAACTATATTTCTAGACGAAAAAGTGATTTACCGCTGTAACAAGATTGAATTAACAGCATTAAACTAGAATAAAATTATTCCATTGGACATGAAGTTATTTTAGAGAATCGCATTTCTTAAATTTATAGTCTTTGTCACTTTTTCGCAGAAATTAATATGCATCAAGATTTCAAATAACCTGTCACTGTTTAACATTTAAACGATTGCTTTGCTTACAGAAAAGAAACAAAAGTGTTTATCCATCAAAGAGCCTAAATCGAAATAAAATAATAAAAACATGTTAACATTTGGTTTTAACGTTTGACATTTTAAAAATATTTCACCTTGCCGAAATGTTGTTAGAAGTTATTTTCATTAAGATTTCTTTTAGTAAAATCTGAAATTTAATTTAATGATTTATTGCACTTGATTCCGAAGATATTAGACATTTTGATTGTTCTGAGGAAAGCTAGAGGAGAATATAGACATCAACATTTATTTCTAATTTAGTGTATCACAAAGTATTTTTTCTATTTATGAACATAGAAATTTCAACAGACAGACAAGTACGCTAATTAAATGTTACATCCAAAGCACGCACTGATAACTTCCAAAATATATTCTCCATGCAAATAATCAAGATGTTTTCGAAAATAAAGTTGTATTTAATGTCAAGTATGTATTGATATTATCCGTTTATTGTGCCGTGTTCAATCATAATTTAATATTTAAATAATCACGTACAATATAAATACTCGATGTATGGATGCAATTCCTGGATAAACTGATCGAAATACAGTTGATTTGTACTTGTTCTTTTGTCTCCATTATTGTTCAGAAGCTTAGTTTTATCAGTATCAAAATGAATTATGTTTCAATAAAATTTTATCACGTATGGCACTTAATGTTGAGTTGATCTTAGTTATAGTGTCTGATAGAGAGCGTATCATCTCGGATGATCGATCGTCTAAAAACGGCCAGTTTATCCAAACCTTCAATTACGATATCTTTTGATTCGACGAAAGCACAACTATCAACGAAAGTGTTTCGTCTGCTAATTTCCATCACAAGTCTTGAGTCAAGTGTAGATATGTTGGTTTCAAACATTATTAAAGGTTCCGTACGTTGTGATTGATTCCACACACACACACACACACACACACACACACACACACACACACACACGTATATATATATATATATATAATGATAATATACACGGTAAAATTGTACCGAGCGCCTGTAGCTCAGTAGTAGAATCGTCGACTGACGCCAATTCGGTCGGGTTTCAATCCTGGGTAAAAGGCAATCGGCTGTCTAAACGAACTGATGAGCTGTCATACAGCAAAACATATCTGTCTGCGAGTGACTATATATGTATATATATGGTCACTCGCAGACAGATATGTTTATATATAAGGCTGAGATTGCTTCCTCATATAATGTACATGATATATATATTGTGTGTATTTTGGCAGCATTTTTTCATTAATGCAGGTTTCATTGAATAGTATAGACAAGTTTTGTCTATTAATTTTGTGTAGGATCCGTTCATACCTTCTGATATACTTGATGGTGATGTCGTTGAAAGACAACAAAAATCACAGTATTTGTTGAATTTTTTATCGGGTCTAAGCTTTCGGCTCACATAAGCCATCATCAAAGAGTCAATTTGCCTTTTCACAAGGCTCCATTTATATTTCAAGGTGGTGATGGTGTGTTGGGCTCCTGGATCATGTAATTTAAATTGTGTGTATTTTGGCAGCATTTTTTCATTAATGCAGGTTTCATTGAATAGTATAGACAATTTTTGTCTATTAATTTTGTGTAGGATCCGTTCATACCGTCTGATATACTTGATGGTGATGTCGTTGAAAGACAACAAAAAATCACAGTATTTGTTGTATGTGAGCCGAAAGCTTAGACCCGATAAAAAATTCAACAAATACTGTGATTTTTAAACAAAAATATATTAATTCAAATATAGTACAAAATTTTACAAAGAATTTTATATATATATATATATATATATATGAAGAAAAAATTATATATAAATATATATATATATATATATATATATATATATATATATGTATTTTTCATACATAATCCCGTCTCCCACTTTTTGTTTAACTTCCTGTGTATCGATAGGGTTTGGGGCTGCTTCCAGTATGTTAATCTTTGTAAAATATTATCAAAATCCTAAAAATAGAAAGTTGTAGTCCTACAAATTTATCTAATTATTATAAAATATTAAAGAGGTAAAAGCCGAGAGCTCAAATGATATTATCCAGAGAAATAAGATATACGGAAAAAATTAAACAATTAATTTAAAAGGTTATAATGTTGGATTTATGTCGGCATGCGTATTAAACACGACTGACTGTCGGTCAGACCCAAAAACTCAAATAGTTTAATTTACTAAAAAAAAGGAAAAGCAAATTGTAAGTTAGCACAGAAAGGAAATATTGATGTTAGGTAAAGGGTATATCCTTCACGTAACCTGAATATTTATTCTCTGTGCTAAACTATATATTTCGTTCTTCTTTTAATCATTTTTTAGAAATTAATAAGAGTAAGATTTTTCGTGTCTGACGAGACAGGCGTGTTTCATATTCCTGCCGAATTAAATCCGAATATATGACCTTCCAATTATGAGTTAAGTTTATATATATATATATATATATATATATATATATATATATATATATATATAAAACTTTAATCCAAAAGGAAATGCGGGAAGGTAAATCCCAAAGACCCGATCCTAATTAATATTAATTACATTTATATTAAAACTGATCAAGTTGGAGGTCTCAACGTAATTAATATTTAAATTACAGAGCCAATTATAAAATAAAATAAATTCTGATGTTCAAATCAGTTGTATGGCCATTTCTACATGAAATCCCTAAGAGAAATTTCACGCATTATCGGCAACTTCTTTATTTCAAAATAAACCGATATATATATATATATATATATATATATATATATATATATATATATATTATCAAAATTATTTAAAGGATTTACAAAAGACAATGTCAAAGTTAAATTCGAAAGAAATGAGAGATATAGTTGATAAGAAAAAATAAAATTAAAAATGAGGAGACAATAGGGAAAATTTTAAAAATGAAACATAAGAGGAGAAAAATTATTAAATGTAAGAGTGAAGTTATAAGATAAAGTTTTAAAAAATGAAATAAAAAGGAAAGTAATTATATGGAGAGTAAAAGAAGATAAAAATAGTGTTTAATTATTTATTTTTCTATTTGTTTTTATGGTTTATTTAAAGCCAACATTTATTTTTCTATTGTAAGCTTCTTTAAGAAATAGTGTTTTATTTATACACATCATACTATCAGGTGAACAGTCTGTGGATTCATGCCTTTCCTAAAGGGAATATTCGAACACGACTCGAATTGGAACTCGGCTCTTCGATTTCAAATTCCGAACTCTTATTAATTGAACCACTCGCAGATCCAAGCTTATAGTACAGGGTATTCCTAAGCAGTCACCCATCTAGGTTTTGGCCAGGATCGATGCTGCACAACTTCGATGATTCTAAGAAAATCGGTGTTTCAACGTGACATGGCCGTAAACCCTAATGTTGAAGGAAAATTATCACCGCAACTAACACGTCAAATCTCGCAAATTCCCGGCGCCAAACTCACCAATATGATCTATTTCTGTAGTTATTTTATTCAACTTTTATTTGCTCTGTTCATTTACACTGAATAAATCCGTCTGTTCAGACAGATGTCTACAAATAAATGTACAATTTCGACAGTTCACAGACAAAAATGACAAGTGGCTTTCCCGAGAATTTTCTCAATATATAAATTCATACTGTCCGATTGCCATTTAAATTATGAGATTGCTTTCATTTCTTATGCACCTCAATCGTTGAGGGCAAAATATTTCGCAGAGGATAAAAACATTATGGAAATTATGCCCGCAAATCTGCTAAACTATTCGCATTAAATAACTGCGTGCATGTTTTTCTTTGTAAACATTTATATTCAACAACTTGTATGTACTAGCGGCTCGGGTCCAGGGATCAGAGAAACCAGAACATATTTCAATCTAGTTTATTGCATTCATTTACGCGCGAATGCCCATAGGAATGCCATGAATCAATCTCTTTCGCTATCGCAGATATGGGTAAATAGCAAGGCAGACTAGAGATTATGACCTTTGTTAACAAACAGTCTAGCTGGAAGAAAAATTAAACAACCCATCACCGTGTGGTGTAAAGTATCAGCAAAAATTATTAAAAGCCTGATCGTCTCAGAAAGTTTATTTGATCGGAACCAAAATAATTTTATTTTTTAAATAGAACCTTACACGGTCAGAACAAAGGTTCTAGATGATATCCAAAGAAAGATCTGCAAGACTTGGCATCTCGGCTTCAGTCACTTTCTCAATGACGTAATGTAGTTTTCTCTAACTTTAAACAAATATTTTCATTGCAACTGCTCTGAAGAGGTTTTTGTCTTGGTGCTGCGATCACGAATTTAAGAGTGTTACTAGATTGTCACCTAAGGCCAACTACTTTACCCTTGAGAAAGTTAAATATAACTACTTCTTCTACTCTAACAGTTTATTTTTTTGCACTTCCCGCCTGTGAAACGCCATCCAGTTTACTAGTTTTCATGATAAATACAATGTAAGAAAGTTTAAAGGCAGCGTCAATTGCCATCTTCTATTTCTTTGTATGACGTCAATCCTTTATCCTTTCTTCGACACCCCTCAACCCAGTCTTTTCTCTCACTGTAAACTCCTGCGAAGTAGAGTCAGTCCTTACTTGCTTGTGGTAAAATTATATATATATATATATATATATATATATATATATATATATATATATATCCGAATGAGTACAGAACGAAGAAAGAATTTTTTTCACCGTCCAAAACATTAATTTAAATCAGTGCTCAATATATGATGTATAGAGCTTTGAATATTTATTATAAATTCTGTTTTAGAACATGTACATAATTTTTCTATATATGTCCTTTTGAATCATATGTTTGTTTCAACGTTGGGTGTCCAGCGTATCATCAGATTCCTCCTGATTGTAGAGGACATATATAGAAAAAATTATGTACATGTTATAAAACATAATTTATAATAAATATATATATATATTGAAAGCAGAGATAGAGGTTGTTTCAACGAAAGAAATTGCTATAGATGAAAAAGTGAGACACCATGAGTGTTTTGTTTAAAGCGTAGATTTATTGTTAACATTATTATTAATATTATTTGCATCCTGTATAATACATTAAGTGTTTATGATGGTGTTTGTGTCACTACACGAGTTTCGAGTTGAAAGTTGACTCTCTTCAGGAGAATAAAATTTGTGACTTTACAAATCGAGATGTGTTTGTCTTTCTGATGACCGAAAACACGGTGTATATATACATACGTAGACAGTGAGCAGGTCAGAACGTTAATATGCATGTGTATTCCTTTGTTGGCTGTTTTGACATTGGCTTGTTAATTTTTTTTTTGTCAGATTTTGAGAATCATTCACATTTCATTGGCCAGAATATTTTTTGCACTGACTCACGAAATTGAGGTTTGTCTTTTTTCTTAAAAATTGTTTTCAGTGATTTTGATCCAATTTTTTGTGTGTGCAATTCTGCTTTTTAGTGAAAAAATGTATGATACAGGTCATCAAGCTCTATTTGTTGTTTTTGGAATCCAGAATCAATATTTTTTGTAATGGCTCGCGAATCATCTTTTTTTAAATTTAGAGCGCGTCTAAATTTAGTGTGTGTGTGTGTGTGTGTGTGTGTGTGTGTGTGTGTGTGTGTGTGTGTGTGTGTGTCTTATTTTTTTGTGCCGTTTTGTTGAGGGAAGGCTTGTATATTTTCTATAAATATTTATTCCTGTCATTTAGGTAGATAGGCATTAACATGAATTTACTTTCACTACGTTGGTGTAAGCGTTGGGAAACACAATTTACTGTTATTGGTTAGTTTACTATTACGTCTGTGCAGAGCTACTCTTTTACTCTGGTCTTGTCTCGCCCCCACGTTTATTTCTACACATTAATCGCATTTTAAAGCATAAATTACGTTTTTAGAGGTGCAGCTCAGATTTGTTTTTATTTCGAATGAAGATTTGTTATCGAATTGGAAGTGATTTGCTTCTATTATTATGTTGCAGACCTCACAGATATTTTGTTACATTTTGTGGCCCTTTGTTGTGTGTTGATCTAACTTTGATGAGGTTATTATTTTTTTTTTTAATTTTGGGGTTAGGATTTTTTACATCTTGTTGAGTAATTCTAATTAATGTATTAAACGAAAGGCAATTAAAATTCATAATAATAATAATAATAATAATAATAATAATAATAATAATAACTATGAATCTACACTTTAAACAAAATGTTCACGACATCTCATTCGTTTTGAAGATATATATATATATATTAACCGCATCATATGATGCAAGACACTAAAGCCACTAAGACATAATGGGTAACAGGTTGTGGGGAGAATTAGAACCAAACCTATTGATAATGAGCATGTAGAGGAAAGAGATTGTAAAAAATGATTGCCATTGCATTCAATTATTTCAGAATAAAATTAACTTAAAAGCATATAGCTGGAAGAGAGTTCCAAGAGCGAGATATGCTACAAAAGGAACTGTTGGAATAGAATTTAAGATTACATCAGACCAGCTCATATATATATATATATATATATATATATATATATATATAGAGAGAGAGAGAGAGAGAGAGAGAGAGAGAGGAAGAGAGAGAGAGAATAGAATACAATCTGTAGATTTGGTGAATAAACACAGTAAAAAGACAAATCACCACCGAAAACATTTTCGAACCTACCACCTTTTTTTTAACCCCTTTCACCATTCTGGAAAATCTGAGAAAAGAACTTTTGTTAGCATGTGTGAAATTATTTTCTAACCAATGAAAACCTTGTATTGATAAAGTTCTCACCTCTATGTGAAATTAGATTTTGAATAACCTTACAGATATAACGATAGAAACATACAATAACGTTTATGTTTAAAATACCAAGCTTAACTCTTCATACCCAACAGTTTTCTTCACGGGCCTCGTTATGATAACATCAAACCCCTTTGTACTCATCTAATCAAGGCCGTATTATACTTTTGTGTGGTACATGCTGTAACTTTGTGACCCCTCATGTTTCATATAAAAATGATTTTAATTTTCTACATGCTTTAACTTCTAAATACTTTCATAAATTGAACTTATATCAATAAAACAAAATCGTATTTTTTTACTATTCAAGTAGATAATATGTTCAATTTTAATTAAAAAATGTGAATCTTATAAATCGTTCTAATTTTCCAGTAACAACGTGCGAGAAAAGAAACTGAGAGTAGAAGTACTGGCTACATTTGACTCTTTTGGCTGTAAAAGTGTGGAACATATTGGCTAGTATAGTAACTAGAGTAAATTTGTGTAGAAGAGACATCAGGCTGATAAGTTCGTTGGAACAGTGCAAATATTTGTAGAAGAGACAGAGGGAAGACACATCTCGTCGGTGAGACTAGAGTCTAGCTGCCAGGTCCGGATCGATTACATTGCAGATTCTCCTTTAGATTTTGTCGATAACCCAGAGATGAATAGCAAGGGTACCCGACCACATATGACTAGTATTCAATGCACGGACGAATTGTAGTTTTGTATATATTCGAGATGGATTATGTCGAGAAATAATTCTTGGCTTGGGACAATGATGCTACCTTCCTAGCAGTAGATTTATATATTTATGCAATATAGTCGCTCAACTAGCGAGATCCATGCTAATGGGTACGGCAGCAAAGATTGTATATTGTGGTTAAACGAAAGCAGCTCGTTTTAAAAGCATTAAAATTTACTAGCAATTATTTACCCCTGTTCATCATAGATTACATGTCTATTTCAAGATCAGCAGTGAGGTTTGCTTTGTCAGTCTTGACAGATTTCTTATTAAGGTTGGAGTAAATGGTGTCGTCAGCATAGATGCCTGCTTGAGATTTGATTACATCGGTGTATGAATATCAGAAAAAGCGTAGGACCTAAGATAAAGTCTTGAGGGACATCAGCGTTTGTACGATAAAACTGGAAGCATACCCGCGATTTGATAGGACGGATAGGATAAAAACAAACAGGTGTTCAGTTAAACGATAGCCCTGTAGCTTGCACAGAAGGCTAGCGATTTCATATGCTTTGGAGAAATCCAGGGCAACAGAGCGAGCTTCTCCATCCTTATCGATAGTCTGGTATATGTTTTCTGTGATGGTTGTAAGCATATCAGCGGTTGTCCAGAAAAAATG
This sequence comes from Ascarosepion bandense, assembly GCA_037127315.1. NCBI lineage: Eukaryota > Metazoa > Mollusca > Cephalopoda > Sepiida > Sepiidae > Ascarosepion > Ascarosepion bandense. Next base: position 2,671,812 of record JBBBDQ010000676.1, on the reverse strand, counting down.
AAAGCCATACCATTTGTCGGAGAATAGGATGTGGTATGTGAGATTTTGAAACCCTTGAGCATTGATAATAGCCTTGAAATATTACTTATGAAGATGATAAGGCGATAATTAGAGAGCTCTGATGGTTCCCCAGGGTTTTTAAAACAGGACAAACAGAGAACTTCCAGAAGGCAAAAAAGCAAGAAGCAGAGAGGCAGATGTTGTAGGCTTAGTACAGGACAGATAAGAGTTCAGGGGTTACATTTCTTCAAAATGATCTGGGATTCCATCACCTGCGCTCGCTTTATATAGGTCAAGCATTGAAATTATGTTAAAGACCAGCGTGAGGTTTATGTATACGCATCATTTGAGTCTCAGTTCAAGGTGAGAAGTCGATGTAGATACTCCAGACGAGTTAAATGTTGGGTTTGCGAAAAATCTGGGCGCAAGGCACTTGGCTTTGTCCGCATTGGATGGGAGGACCTAAAATTTATTTATTAAAGTAGGCATGGTGTGTTTGCTATTGTTTAACACACTTTTGCAGATCCACCAGTTGTCTTTAGTGCCGAAATTGCAGGCTGCTATCCGCCACTTTATTGTTTAACACACTTTTGCAGAGCCACCAGTTGTCTGTAGTGCCGAAATTGCAGGCTGCTATCCGCCACTTTATTGTTTAACACACTTTTGCAGAGCCACCAGTTGTCTTTAGTGCCGAAATTGCTGGCTGCTATCCGCCACTTTATTGTTTAACACACTTTAGCAGAGCCACCAGTTGTCTTTAGAGCCGAAATTGCTGGCTGCTATCCGCCACTTTATTCTATCAGTTAATAAAAGTTTAGCATCATTTAGAATCCTCTTGCATGCATTAAGAGCAGGGGTAAAATAACGCATATTAAAGACAGACACGCGGCTCAGATAAAGCAGAAAGAAGTAATTTCTAGGGGCAATGGTGGTTGAACAAGCAGGAGATAACCAGGAATACGAATGAGAACTTCCTGCCTTGGATAAAAGCATTAATGACAGCTTTCACTCTTGATGAAATTTCAGAGGCGCAGTCTTAAACGGAAAGATTAAACCCATTTTCACACAACGTCGCGGAATGACTCCAAATCTGCTCTTTTATAGAAGAAAGTAAATCCGCTGGTAGGTGTTTCCTAGAGGCAATGGAGAGAGATATTAACGGAAACCACAGCATGACCAGATTACATGTTATATATATATATATATATATATATATATAGAACAATATATAATAATATTATATGAATACACACACACACGCACACACACACACACACACACAAACACACTCACACATACACACACACACACACACACACACACACACATATATATATATATATATTCATTTATAAACAAATTTTTCGCTACCTTGGTTTCCACCACCACGAGTGATGTCTGCAGGCGATTTTTAATAACCTGAAGAAACCACTCTATATATATATATATATATATATATATATATATATATATATTAAAAAACTTTAATCCCAAAGGAAAAGCGGGAAGGTAAATCCCAAAGACCCGATCCATTAATACTAATATTTTAATATTAAAAAATGATACAGTTGGAGGGCTCAATATAATTAATATTTAAAATACAGAGCCAATTATAAAATGAAATAAATTTCGAAGTTCAAAACCGTTGTATGATCATTTCTACAGGAAATCCCTACGAGAGATTTCATGCATCATCGGCAACTTATACTTAAATTAAAAAAAGATATTACCGGCGGAAATTCAAAAATTTTAAAAAAATTACGTGACAGAAAAAAAAAAGTAGAAAGATGGTATTAATAAGTAGGTAGCAATCAATGTCTATTTTTAGATTTGGACAACATTACTTTTAGATTGAGTTGTAAGTGAAAAATTTAAAAAATCGGCTATGTCTAGCTCTAAAATGGAGAAGGGAAGTAAAGGAAGTGGTGTTTGACAAGGAAGTAGGCTAAAACAAAATGGAAAGAAAAGGAATGAAAAAAGTAAAGAAAAATAAAGGAAAGAAATATTTCATACACGTAGGGACGCTAGGGACGTGTTAACAAAACTAGCGTTTTTAAATGGATATGAAATTATTAGAAAATAATTTTTAGAAAGAAATTTTAAATCGGGGAAATAACTTATATATAATTTATTTAAAATTAATTAAATTAATTTAAATAATTATAAACCTAGATTTAAATTAAAATAAAATTTATAAAAATTATAAAATCTATTAAAAATTAAAAAAAAAATTTTTTAAATATTTTAGGTGCAGGGAAAAATATATATACATGCAGGAAAAATTGGGGGTTAAGTTAATCTAAGTATCCTTATTTCTAAGGTAGATATTAACAGGAGAAAGGAAGAGGAAGGTAGAGGGGTACAACATTTACTATTTAAAATGTAATTAATTAATCAATCAAAGAAAAATTTCATTTATATTTTCTCTCCTAAAAACTGAATTTAGAACTTAAATGTTAAATGTTCACAAATTTCAACTTATGGCGGCACTTGCTAATGACTGTTTTTCTTAAATTCAAGAGGAGGTGCTGGTTTGGGTACTTTAATATTAGTATTTTTTCTTGCAGACACAAATCGCATCTATCACGAAAATTCCTTGGAATTCGGGCTGAACCTATCAATCTCCAACTAACTACAGGGTCCAGCCCTTCTTCCTTCATTTTCCAGAATGTCCGTGATGTCTGGTAATTCTGACCCGGGTTCGAAAAAGGCTACCTGTGATTGTAATATCTTTGCTTAAAAGGCCCCGGTTTTGAACTTGGAAGTTTATATATATATATATATATATATATAGTCATCTGCACACAGATCTGTTTCGCTGTATCACAGCTCATCAGTACGGCTTGGACTCCGATCGCTTCCTAACCCAGGATTGAAACCCGACCGAATCGGCGTCAGTCGGCGATTCTACCCCTAGGCCACGAGCGTCCGGTAGAAGAGGGCAGGCTTTTCAGCGTGTATAAACACGCCCAATAGCTATAGTGATCTAATTCATTATTGAATGAGCGATGCGTATATGCCGGAGTAGCTTACAAAGTCTCCCACTCTTCCAGAGTGCTCAATCAGGGTGTGCGAGCGTATATATATATATATGACGGTATCAGGGAGACTTATACTTCTTCAGGACGTAGAAACTAAATCTTTCTGTTTACATATTAATCGTACTTCTAATTCCAGTTAGTTCAGTTACCATTCTTAAGTAAATTCAAAACATTGCTTTTTGAACACAGGTCACTACCAATTCCTTCCTATACGCACACTGTTCTAGCTGACGAGTGTATGACAGTTGTTCTGTAAATCAAGCGCTTCGACTGGCAGAATTATATTAAAACCAGTACATCGGAAAGTGTGTTAGTTGACAGACTTGTTATAAAAGTAAGAAAGCGATAAATTATGTTTAAAATACCAAAGAACCTTCAGCAATGTCACAGAAACTCAACATCAGCTCTTTTCACCGAAATGGCTGCCATTGTTCAAAACGAATCAGTGTACCAACGCAAATTCGTTTGAAAATTGTCAGGAGAGAAAAAAATCTCAGAACTCGCTATCATTAACTGTCAACATCTCTTCAAGCTACGGCCGAAGTGTTTGGTAAGCTGCACCGAAGTGTAGATTGCATTATATATAGAAAATAATATTCATGCTGATCGCTGGAAGAAAGATTTCGTACGAATTCGGATAAATATATACTGGTTCTTCTTTTATCCATGAATAAACTTGAATTAAACGTGGTTAATTCCTGAAGGCCATTTTTGTTGGTCTCATGATAATCTTCCTATATCTTCAGAATCACATTGAATGTATATCATTTCCGACAATGGAAAAATAATAGTTTAATCACTGAAGATGCCCTTCTTGACATTACTGTAATTATAAGATGCAAACAATCACTATTATGTATTATATATAGTACTGATATATTTAGTAGTTAAATGTATATATATATATATATATATATATATTGTGATTCAGATATATTTAGTTATATATGTATAGTTATATATATATATTTAGTTATATGTATATATATATGTATATTTAGTTATATGTATATAGTTTTATATATTTTTTATTTTTTATTTTTTACTTTTTTATTACTCATATTTTTTAATTTCATTTATACGTTCATTTTTAAATTTATTATTATTTTTTACTTTTATTATAATTTTAAATATTATGTTTGTTTTATTTAGTCTTTATATTAGCCTTCATTTTACATTCTAGGAAATAACTTTTTTCTTGGGTTTGTGATTACATTTAAAAATGCCATAAGATTTGAATATTAACAGTGTAACTTAATATTACACTGCTTATTCTTTTTTTTCCTTATGACTTTCTTTTCATTTTATTGTTTTCTTATTTTTTCTTTACTTTTACTTTCTTTCTTTATTAAAACTTTTATTTTGTACGAAAGTTTTTCCAAAAATAGAAAGTGAAGCTGATGCTTCATAAAATAAATTTTAAATAAAGTATCTGTTACTTTCATTATTAACAAACTGATGAGGCATTGCTTTTTTAATGTTGAAACAAAATGTACAAGTTTATAGTAGTTATGTACATGTGCTAATCGAAATGTTAAATAGTATCTTATTGATTAATATATATAGTATCTGACGCTCTCACTCCCTGATTGAGCACCCTGGAAGAATGGTAGACTTTGAAAAACAATAACTACTCTGGTATCTACACATCGTTCGTTCAGCAATGAATTAGAACACTCTCATCTATTTGGCGTGTATAATGATAATATACACGCTAAAAAGTCTGCCTCCTTCTACCGAGCACCCGTAGCTCAGATGTAGAATCGCCGACTGACGATTATATATAATATATATATATATAACTCCCCTACCTTAGTGTATATCTATTTATTTGCTTTTATCTTTAGTGTTTCAGCCTTTGCCCTGACGATCCGTAGTGTGAAACGGCGGTAGGTTTTGGCTCACTCTAGATTTTTGTGTGTTTTTGCTCTACTATTGTATCTTTTCTTTCGTACTTTGTATTGAGCGCTTTTTCTTGTGTTTGGTTCCGTTTGGGGTTTTTTCTTTACTGCGGAGTATTGAATGTTTTGTTCTTGTTCCGCGGGTTTCTTTTTTTCCCCCCATTTATCCGACGTCTTAGTACACCGGATTGTAACGGATTTAGGTTCTGTTTGTTAATGGTTTTTTCGAAGGTTTATTTTAGTATAAATTTACGGTCTGCATACTTACAGAGTCTATGTAGTTATTATATATATATATATATCTATATATATATATATATATATATAAATATATATACTCTAACTACGAGGATGCGCTGAATAGCTCATAGGCTGATTATATAGAAGTGATGCCAGTACCACGAGATCTTGCATGCAATAATTTCAATTAGAAATCTTCGGGATAAGAAACATGAGAGCAATGAGCATCGACATCGAGAGTTGGGAAGACGTCGCCAAAGTTAGTCTAAGACGCGATTTAGACCGAGGATTGGAGCAAAAACGCAGAAACGGTGTGGTGTTGTTAGGTAGAAGCGTATTCAATGGAAAGGAATGACTGGATTAGTTAAAACAATTGTCCAGCTATACCATAGCTCCGCAGTTTGCACAGAAGACCAGCATGCCAAACTCTGTCGAACGCTTTAGAGATATCCAAGGCGACGGTTCGGGAATCACCATTCCTATCTTGTGCCTGATATATGTACTCGGTGATGGTCGTTAGCATATCAGCAGTAGACCTGGTGAAGCGGAAGCCATACTGTTTGTCTGAGAGGAGCCCGTGAGCCGTGGGATGCTGAACGACCTCGGCGTTGATAATGACTTCGAACACTTTGCCAAAGATCGGAAGAAGGCTGATAGGTCGGTAATTTGCGGAGTCAGAGGGTTCTCCAGTGTTCTTAAATATAGGAACTACAGAAGAAGATTTCCAACAGGCAGGAAAGCAGGAAGCAGATAGGCAGAAGTTGTAGTGCTTAGAAAGTACAGAGGAAAGTTCGGGGGCATATTTCTTTAAGACTATGATTGGAATTCCGTCCCCTCCGCTCGCTTTGTGAGGGTCAAGTTTTGAGATTATCTTAGAGACAAACGAGGGTGTAATATGGACGTCATTCAGTTGAGCATCAGTTCTAGGTGGGAAGTCGAGTGTAGAAACTCCAGACGAGTCCAGTTTCGAATTATTCGAGAATCTGCGGGCAAAGCATTCAGCCTTGTCCGCTGGGGAGGTGAGGACCTCAAATTTGTTTTATAGTGGGGGTATTGTGGACTTGCTCTTGTTAAGTACTCTTTTACAGAGTCGCCAGTATTCCTTGGTACCGAACTTAGAGGATGCTATACGTTGCTTCATTCTGGCAGCAAATAACAACTTAGCTTTGTTAAGTATCTTTTTATACTTATTAATAGTTGAAGCGAAAAGGCGTCTGTTTTGGTCCGACGCGTGGCTACGATAGAGTCGGAAGAAATGATTCCGGTGGGCAATGGCGTCCGAGAAAGCGGGCGAGAACCATGGAGACGAATGAGATTTAAGCTGAAATTTCCTGGCAGGGATGAAAGCATCGATGCCAGCCTTAACCCAGGAGGAGACCTCGGATGCACATTCTTCGATGGGAAGACTAAAAACGTTGTTCCAAGGGATGTCACAGAGGAAGTCTCGGAACGAATCCCAGTCTGCTCTTTGGTAGCAGTAGGATAGTCGATTTGTCGGGGTTTCTTGGGTTGGGTGGGAGTGGAATGAAATGTTGACGGAAACTACGGTGTGGTCAGAGTTACCAAGTGGGCAGAGTTGTCTGGTAGTGCAAGAGTCTGGGATGGAAGTGAAGCAGAGGTCTAGCAGTGAGTCCTTTCAGTTAGGGTTGTTGGAGAAACGTGTGGGGAAGTTCACCACTTGCGTGAGGGATTGGGTTATTGAAAGATTCATGGTGTGGACACCAGCAGGGTCGGTGACAGAGTTCTCCAGCCACTTGGTGTGGTGGGCGTTAAAGTCACCAAACACGAATACAGGGGCGGAGGGATGGGAAGAAATGGCTTTGTCAATATTTTCAGAGACACTGTCAAGTAACGAACAGTCAGGGGAGGAAAGGGAGTGGTAGAGAAAGAAGAGATAGCTAATCGAGCTTAGAAGGGAGAGGTGGAAGCACATGAAAGTATGATCCGGTGATTCAAGGGATGTCGCCCTAGCTAGGGAAGGTGTTCGCTGACGTACACACCAGGACCATGCATATGAATATTGTAGTCATTCCTAAAAAGGGGAAGGTAGCCAGGAACGTCAAACTTAGAAGAGGGAATAGAAGGGTTAAGGTTAGTTTCAGATAGGGCCAAAATATCAGGTGAGTTCGTGTGAAGGAATGAATCAACGCTGAGGAAGTTAGTGCGGATACCACGTCTGTTAGTGTAAGAGATGCAGACAGGTTTGGGCATTTTCAGACTAGCTGGTTTGGCTTTGCTATTATGTTTGCTTTTTTCCATCGTGATTCAGTTAAGGAGAGGTCTTAGAATAGAGTCAGCCGGTCACTTGTTTGCCGCATGTGAAGGATGGAGACTGGCGCGGCCAACTACATAATGTGGCCACCGAACGTTCATGCAGAGACGCCCGTCCATGCGCGATATGGCACAACAAGAATCCCAGTATTATTCAACTGTTGATCAGAGCCGCCTCTCAAGACACTACGCATGAGTTCGGGCTCCTAACTACCAGTCGGAAGCAGCAACCAGGAAACTGCCAACCCGGTACCCTCAGTATGTAAAGACGTTGCCACCATACTCCGTAACTGCAAGCAGCTTCCAGTTGAACTAACACTAAGACCGAAGAAGGGGGATCAACCGGAAACCCCTTCCTGAACAAGAAACAAGGCGATCACCTCTACTCTTGATCAAAAGAAGTGGGTGGAGTGTGAGACCTGGCAATAGTAGGAACTATCTACTCCAATTAAAAAAAAGAAAAAGAAAAGGGTAACTGAAATTTACTAAGTTTTAACTTAGTATAAGTCAAAACTAACCTTCAATTGCAAAATAATTTACACGAACTACTTAGTTTAATGACAAAACAAATAAAATAAAAATTCAACAAAAAACAATCTGCAAGGAAACTCATGGTCGCAGCGTTTTTATGCATAAAGTAATATTTTTATTGACTATTACTAAGGCTGCTAAGAAAGGCTATCAAGACCAAATTTTCAGGAGGACTGACGAAAGTGATCTTGTTTAATCAGTACAATACTCCAGCATAGGAGTCTTTGGGTAAAATGGCATCTGAGCGTGACTCTGGATTTTAACTAGTCAATCCCGCTATATACTCTTCTGTGTTAGTCCCATCTGTCATCTTTTCACCAACTTGAAGAATATATTGGTCGAAAAACGCTACCGCAGTGATAATGAACTCATATCTAATGTTACTGACTATTGTTGACCAACCAACATGATGAAAGCTTCTTCATCAATTGGATTCAAGTGCTACAACAATGATGACAGTCGGACGATGATAAAAAAAAATACCCCTTTTGGTGACATTCTATGGAGTATCTTGGTCAACCATGAAGTTTTCAGCCGATCTTCGTACTTCGATAATGTTGCTCAATGTTATCAATCAATGAAGCTAAAATATGAAACACATGTTGAGATGGAATTTTCCGTATTTAACCTGTACGAAAATTGATTAATTTATCGCATTCACTATGTGCAAACGTTTTCAAGTTCACGACTCTAATACACCACATATACACAATTATCTGTTAGGTAAATAATAAAGTGTTTGTTATTTCTTTTACAAGCATATTTATCAAGATAGTTACAGTAATTTAAAGAATTTAATAAAGTGTCTGTTTATCACAAGCATATTTATTATAATATTTACAATAATTTAAAGGCTTTGAAAAGTTTTTTTTAATCATTTCCCTCCAAGCAAGGCATTCCACTGCCACTATTGCGCATGGGGCTACATAGGAGAAGGTAAAGAGAAGGAGTAGTTAGACATAGGGAATGTCAGGAAGAAGGTGACAGATGAGTAAGGATACCGAGGATGAGGGTTGGGCAGATGGGAAGAATGCTTGATAGAATGGGAGCAGGTTAGTGTGTTAGGAGGTGTCTATTGACCTTACATTAAAACTCCTGGAGATTGTAGTCGTTGGGGAAGCAATCGTGTGGAGGGGAATTCCACAATCGGGAAGTGTGTCTGTTATTCCTTTTCTAAGCATATTTATCGAGATAGTTACAGTAAAGATTTTAATAAAGTGTCTGTTTTTCACAATATAATAATATCATAATATTTACAGTAATTTAAAGGCTTTAAAATGTATCTGTTAATCCCTTTACAAGCATATTTATCGAGATAGTTACAGTAATTTAAAGGATTTGATAAAGTGTCTGTTTTTCACAAGCATATTTATCAAAATATTTACAGAAATTTAAAGGCTTTAAAAAGTGCCTGTTATTCATTTTATAAGCATATTTATCGAGATAGTTACCGTAATTTAAAGAATTTAATAAAGTGTCTGTTTTTTCATAAGCATATTTATCATAATATTTACAGTAATTTAAAGGCTTTAATAATGTGTCTGTTATTTCTTTTATAAGCATATTTATTGCAATATTTGCAGCAATTTAAAGGCTAGAATAAAGTGCCTCTTATTTGTTTACAAGTGTATTAAAATATTTACAGTAATTTAAAGGCTTTAATCGTTTCTTTGAATATTTCACGTTTAGATTTACGTTTCAAACTAGCAAAAATACAGATGAACACACGACTAGTAATTAAGCTGGAATGTCTTAACGAGGCATGGCAGACGACTGATGTCGACTTCAATTACTCGTTTTTCTCCTGTAAAAATCTATTACATATCTGATCAATTTTCTCGCATAATCTGACAATATTTTATTTTCTTTCATGCTTTGCAATATCATTACATCAGATCAGATATTTCTTAATAACAGTTCATTCTTCTTTTAAAGTAGTTTAATTTGTTTAGCACATGCGGATCAGAGTACATATTGGTAACAGTCCCTTCATCCAGGCTTTTTTCTAATTACTGATGTTCACGTGGAGGTAAAACCGTTGGATTGAAGTGTTCAAGTTCCAGCTGAGAACGTTACGTTTGTTTTTACTCAATATACGTGTATACATGATTTCTACTCACCAGCTAGGCAGGCTAGGCCTTTCTAGCATAGGGTAGCAAAAATCAACGAGATGGAAGATTCAGAATAGGTTTTGATCATCTGTTGGTCTATGAACATTCAGTACATTGGCCATCGTGGCTCTCCATATTTTTTTTTTTACGTTTGTTGCTCTTACTACATTTTTTATTTTGCTTTCTTTCCTAAACCTTGTTCGGATATCTATACGTTGTTTTCATCTGTTACTTTTTCGTGTGAGTATCAAATTTTTAAGCCCTCTTTCCTTATGTGGCTTCAACTGTTCATTTCTGATAAATATGTGTTCTTTTGTTGCCATTACTTTCTGCGGTAAACTGGTTAGCAACCAAGGCTACAGAACCCAATATGTTCTGCTATCGAAAGCATAGCTAGAGAGAGAAGAGGTAGCTTTATACCTTTTCCAAAGTAATTTGTGCGTAAATGAGTGCAAAGAATTCGACCGGAATTAGAACCCAGTTCTCCGATTTTTTGTTCCGAGTCAATATGCACTGCACTACAGCGTACATTCACAACCCATCTAGTAGCACGTTTATGTTTATGTCGTTTATACACTATGAAAGACCAGCTCATCAGAACAAGTGGCATAAAAATATTTGTAGAACAAACAGGGAAAGACACTACGTTAAAATGAATGAAGTCGAAATGAGAAGACAAAATCGATTACATTTTGACCATTATATGATTTTTTACAAGAATTCTGTGATATATCGTAGAGGAAACAGACTAGATACGGCAGCAGTATTCAATTCACGAACAAATAAAGGATTTATAAATGTGCATGATAGCTACTGACGAGAAAACATTGCATGTCACGAGTTAGAGAATCAACATTCCTAACAGTAGGTCAAGCAAATGATTCTATAATTGAAGCGTTTACTCAAAGATTCTCTAACTGATGAGAGAACAGGCTTTAATTTTTTTTTTAATCGTGTCACCCCAAGCAAGGCATTCCACTGCCACTATAGCGCAGTGGGTTACATAGAGGGATTGGGTATAGGAAATGTCAGAAGGAGGGTGATATACGACTTAGGATGTACATAGGGAGAGAGTTGGAGAGAGTTGGAGAGAGTGGGTGCGAGTTAGTTTGTAAGGAGGTGTCTATTGACCTTACATTTAAACTCCTGGAGGTTGTAGCCGTCGGGGAAGCAAGCATGCGGTAAGGAATTCCACAGGCGGGAAGTGCGAGGAAAGAAGCTGTTGGAGTAGAAATTGCGGTTACATTTCATCGGTTTCACTGTAAAAGGGTGGGAACTAGTTGGCAATCTAGTATCTCGTGCAAATTCACATCTAGAGGGCACCAGTTTAAGGATATTAAAGAAATGGTTTTAATGATCTCGAGATCTGAGAACCAAATAAAGCGTCGGAAGGAAATGAGAGTCTTGAAGATCATTTTGCAAGAATTCTAAGAGTAACTAAGAGCAGCAAAATTCAACAAACCGCTTAAGGTGGGTATAATGGAATGGTGCCTGTAAAGCGTGCTTCACATTATTTCCAGACCAGAGCTCAAAAGGCATAGTTTGATCTAGTCAAGTTCCAAAATAAACAAAGTTAATTAAAACTATGTTTGCAACTCATTGCTGCTTCCAACGTAAAGAACATCTTTTTAACTTCCAATCTACGTTATTTATAACGGTCGCTACGTTGTTTACTCATTAACGATCAAAAGCAAATGATTTTAACACAAAGTTGAAAATCTGACAAACAGTTGCAAAATAAAATTGTCTGGAGTGACACATTTACACAGCTACGCATAAAAACAGCCTGTCCGGCGGCAAAAGCTGCTGGTGACACCAGAAATGGCAGTAGCACATATTCCGCCCGAAGAATGTTACCTCCCCTGTTTTGTGGCTGACGAGGGCAGGGTATCGCACGTGATTTCTCGTTGTAATGGAAAAATTATAATCACTCAACTTTTGTTGACAATCTTAAATCATGTCATCCAGCCATTTATGCTTAGTCCTTTCTTCTTGCTTTCCTTCAATAAATGTTGTAAGAGTTACTCTAGTTTCCCTTCTGTGTATACTATCAACACTGTTTTTAAGATTGTGGCTGCCAAAATGAATACTGGTAGGACTTGTAATTCTACTCAAATCATCTCATGTCGTAGGTTGGCTATGTCTGATGGGAAAACACATTTTTCTCTGAGATCCCGTTGTATTTTTCTATAATTACTGAATTCCTGTTCTATGTATAGGCAACTATAACGCTTAAAGTTATACTTGCTACAGAAATCACATCAGCATCTAAATACCTGTGTCTCTATATGACTTTTATACAGGTTTAATTACAACCACAGATCTTTCTGGGGTTCTATGACGCGTATCTTAAGATAAAATATTAGTACGGCATATCATTGACGACAAAGGAACAAATATATAATCAAATAAAGTTAAGTCAATAGACTACAAATGTATTCTATTTTAGTCAAACGGTGATTTATTTACTGTAAGCTTTCAAACTAATATTACATATACGAGGTCGTTCCGAATTAAACGAGTATATTTTTTCCACTCAATACTTATGCCGCCTGGTCAAAATTATTTGATTGACATGTAACGCCACTCTTTCTGCAGATGCGAGAATATTTTCAGTCTTGAGGCCGTTTCAGTTCTCGGTTATTACACCTAGAATTTTTTTTTAATCATTTCACCCCGAGCAAGGCAGAAACGCCACTGATGTGCAGGGGGTTACATAAATGTAAAAAGATTAATTAGAAAAGAGTCAGGAGTACAAACTAGTTAGAAAGGAACAATAGAAAGCTGAGAAAGAAGGTGCGATGACAGATACATGGGCGGAGAGAAAGTGGTTATACAGGGGAGGGGAGAGAGCTAGAGTCCAGTGGTTAGTAGATGAGTATTACCTTTGCATTTAAATTTCTGGAGGTTGTAGCCGTCAGGAAAGCAAGAATACGGGAGTGAGTTCCACAGGCGGGAAGTGCGAGAGAGGAAGCTGCAGGAGTAGAATTGTCGTCTGCATTTGGCTAACCTGACTGTGAATGGGTGGGACCCAGTTGCCAGTCTGGTTGCACGGTTAAACACCTGTTGAGGAGGCATCAGTGACTTAAGCTCAGAACAGTTGGATTTTCGTTTTTACGTATGGAGGAGGTGCATCATTCCCAACCAGCCAGCGGAATTAATTTTTTGAGAAAAGTATAGTAGGATAGTTTTTGAACACACCACATATAAGAAATTTTCACCTTTGTTATAGCTTAGGATTGTCTTTCTTTATAGATTGTTACTGTTTATTTATATAAGTATTTATTAAGAGAAAAACGGAAAGGTTTTAAAAAACGACATGTATCACATTGTAATACATCCGACATTGTTAAGTCTTTTCATTAGATGTTTGTTTTCGTTTGGTATTTTTCTGTATTCAATGTTAACACTGTAGAAAATCGAAAATATTACTCAAGCTTTTATTCCTCAAACTTTTTTGAAAACTTCCTAAACAAGATGTACGTTACTCTTATGCAAGTGTTTCAGACAGTTTGGTGTCAAATATGTAATTGACGATATCGGGTACTGTAAAGAACAAGTAAAATTGATTAAATGTTGGAAGAAAACATAACGGAAAACCGAGAAATAATTACTTCTTTACTTAATGCAAAAAGGAAATGTAAAAAAGAGACCCTAAATACATCGATTTGTCTTCCTGACTAATAACTTATGTAAATCTATAAGACTAGAAGGTGCAAGGAAATGACACACACACACACACACACACACACACACACACACACATATATATATATATATATATATATATATATATATATATATATATATATATATATATATATAATCGGCTCATCACATGCAAAGCGATAACACCACTAAGATTTAACGTGCCACTGAGAGGAAATGTAAGTAAGAAGTTTATCGAAGGAACCAGAAAGCCAATCCTATACTGGGAACAAGATATAAATCTCTTCTTCTGTCTAAAAGTGCTGAGGGGGCTGTAAACCGGTTGAAAGAAGAAACCCATCTACTATTTTAGGGGATATAAATAAAAAAATATTGAACAAGATTTCAGTCGAAGATATTTTAAATACAGTGTTGAAGTAGACTTTACAATGAATCGGAAACCCAATGATAAACCAGAAAATAGGGGTAACTATCTACTCCTGTTTCAACGGCCAGGTATGAGTGTGAAACGGAAGTCTTCTAAATCCTATCAGACGTTTATATATAGGTTACTCGACGGACTCGAGATACCTAACGTTTAAAATTAATTTTTAAAAATGAAAATTTTTTATTGTTTTAGTTTTAAATGCAAGCTAATAGATTTAATAAAATCTTTCAAATAAGCCAAATACTTTGCTGTATTTTAAAACTAATTTAAATTGTCTGTAAGTACATTTCATTTTTAAATTTCTGATTGTTAAAATTTAGCGCCATTATTAGCCATTAGAATGTAATTCTCTTTATTAAAATGTTTTCTAAAATAAGATATATGTCAATGAACTTTGAGGAATATGAACAGATTTAAAGTTTAAATTATCTGATTTGTATCAAAATATTATTTATGTTTAAAATTTCACAGAAAATAATTTTTAAAACTGTAGTAGCTGTTTATTTTTGTCGACAACTTGTTAACAGTTTCATGACAGACGTATGTTTATGTGATGTTTTCCTAAGAGTGGATAGATCCCTTAAAATACCTGAAGAATATAAAGTGAGTGTCTTTCATATCTTTTTCAAGAACTTAGTAATCTTAAGGAAAAATTTATAAAACAATATATCTTATTGATAAAAGGAATTAAAAGTTTTTCTAGTTAAATACGGTTTAAATTATATTGCTTTTAGTTATACGATTCTGAGCAGATATTACGTCAAATAGAGCCCACTTTACAAAAAAGATCTTGATCTTAAATTCTCCAAAAAGTTTTGCTTTTAAATAATATAGTCATTAACAATGATCTCATTGATTTTCATAAAGTTAAGCAGTGTGATATAAGACATAAAAAACATTACTAAGATTTCATACATTTGGGAACATGTCCTGAAAGTTTCATTATAAATCTGACAATTATTGCATTATTCCAAAGATTTCCAAATGGATGTGTCTTTCATCTCAAAAAGTCTAATATTTACTATGCTAATTTACAGTCTTTCGAAAGACACAAGAAAAAAAACTTTTAACCCACGTTTTGAACGTTCTAAAAAGGGTTAAAATAAAATTAAATAACAAAAATTTGGTGTGAACTCTTAAAAATAAAATAAAAATGTTTAATATAAAAGTTGGTTTTAACCTTTGGTGTATTTCACCATCATCGTATGCTCTTTATTCGGGAAACTAATGGAGGTATCTATGTATATATTACCCGATGTTGTCTGAGACTGAATCCAGTCAATCTTTCTTCTTGTGAATTAATTTATTTTTAACGTGGCTGTTTATTTTTAGGCTTAATCAGATTTCTAATGAGATATGCATATTGCCAAATTCGATTTTTGTTCATAGATATAATGTTCTGGCATAAGGTTATAAGTGTGAAGTGACGAATATCATTACTTATTTACTCCCTGCGAAGCAAACTCGCTAGGTTTTGAGCATTAACGAGACAGCATTTCACTCCATAAAATATAGACTTATGTTCCTAATTTGATGGAAGAAAAGAAAAAAGTACATATATCTAGTCATGTTTTATTCTTTCTGTAAAATTCATATAATTATACATATATCAATGTTATGCAAATCTCGTTTTTATTTGTATGTAATATTAACTGAACCTTTATCTGTTGTAACAACAATGAAAATAAAGCAAAACGTAACAATCCACTGCTGATGAAATTACTATTCAGTCTGGATTCGCTATCAAAGATTAAGGAAACAGTACTATGCTGGATCCCGATCCACATAGGAATTAAAGGAAATGACCAGGCAAACACGGTCGCAAATACTGTCCAAAATTAAACCCTTGATAAATGGTTTGCATATCTCTTATGCGTTCCTGAAACACAATATCTTTCTTCTTCTTCTATGTGCTGTGATATTTCAGGACGTAGACGATCATTGCTTTCCACATCTCACTAACTCTGATGGCTCTTAGTACGTTTTCTCCTGTTACACCAAGCAACTCCCTTTCTGTCATCCACCTGTTCAGGCCCTTCAAATATGTTATCTGCTGCCTTCCTCTGTCTCTTTTTCCTTTTATCTGGTTTGTCAGTACCAGGTTCTCCAAGCCCTCCTTCCACATTGCATGCCCCAGGAACTTCCTGTTTCTTCCTGATGCTCACTATTAATTTCCTTTTCGCTGCCATTCTTTCCAACACATCATTGCTCACATGCTCGGTCTATGATATCCGCAGCATCCTTCTGTAGAACCACATGATATAGACAGCTTCACTGAACTGAAGTGTCAGAAACGTTGGACTGACAACGCAAATAAAAAGCTTCGTGAAATTAAAATTAAAAATAAAATAAAATAAAATAAAATATACAAAATAAAAAATAAAAATATAATATAAAAATATAAAAATATAATATAAAATATAAAAATATAATTATAATTATAATTATAAAATATGAAAAATATAATATAAAAATATAAAATATAAAAAATAAGTAAAATAAAATAAAATAAAATAAATAATTAAAATAAAAAATAAAATAAAATAAAATAAAATAAAATAAAAAATAAAATAAAATGAAATAAAATAAAAATAAAATAAAAATAAAATGAAATAAAATAAAAATAAAATTAAAATTAAATTAAATTAAATTAAAATAAAATAAAATAAAATAAATAAAATAAAATAAATGAAATAAAAAATAAAATAAAATAAAATAAAAAATAAAATAAAATAAAATAAAATAAAAATAAAATAAAATAAAATAAAATAAAATAAAAATAAATTAAATTAAATTAAATTAAAAAGCTTCGTGAAATTAAACCGGTGCTAGGTGAAAAGTGACAGGTGTCTACAACTGCATGAAAGCCGGAATTAATGTTGGCTCGGCTGCATGAACGCCAAACATACCTCACCCATTCATACTTGCCGGAAAATGAAGGTCAAACAAAATGTGCATCATTCCAAACCGCACTCACAGTGAAAAAGATTTCAACTGAATTTACTCAATTAGCGCCCGTAACACATAAATACGAGAATATGAACCATATCGATTCGATATACGTTCTCTGCCAATGACGTCTACCAGTGCGTGTATGCAGTATAACCTGCAAACCAATGTTGATGATCGGCTAGAAACATAAATACGAACAACGTGTATAAAATAATTTTACCTAATATTTTGCAGTGTGATGATTGTGTGTAGAGGGGTCGTCAGAGGTAGAACGAACATACCAGGGAGTATTGGCTGGAGATGTCTGTCCTTGAATTCCCTTCAAGTCCCGAGTTTGTCTGCTCACTGCACTGTTCTCTGTCTTCTGTCGACCCAGAAAAACGTGGTCTTATATATATACGTTCATGCTCTGACGGGAACATACAATTACGCTATTCTCGGGCAGGTCTAATCACCAATTGTTGTCTTTGGCCATTTCCATTTTGATGTAATCACATTATCCTTTATTTCATTGTTTAAATTTTTTCCAACTATGAAAAACTGATGCAATGCCTGTTTATATTGTTGTTTCTGACAACCAAAAATATTTCTCTATTCATGGTTTTATAACAGGAAATAATGTATTTTTATTTATATTTGCTTTTGACCAAATAAATTAAATTATATTTTATTGTTTATATTGCGGAGACCTCGAAAACTGGTGTTGTTTTCAAAATACACCATTTATTTTTATTTTTGTATTCCAGCTTCGACTGAAATCATCGCGTTGTTTTCTTTTCTTTTTCTCGCCTTCATCAGGAATAAATTCTTTTCAAGTTCAATTATATTTTTTTGGTCTTCAGAATATATAACAAATAAAACCAACAGGAGAAAACTATTTGAAAACCGTTAATATAGTGCCCTCTATTTATGAAATATGTTCATACGAAAACCTTACACAACTACAACAGATCACATATCTATAAAATAAATGTTTTCCCTGAAAGTATAAAATTACGTGCAAAATATATATACTTGAAGGCAAACAAGTGCGTTCTAACCGTAATAAATTAAAACCACAAATATGTGCTCAAAATATTTAGATTTCGGCATTAACACTGAATCAAAAGCAAACAAATAATATTTGCAACCTATGAGAAACTAATATATTCTAATCATAGTTTTACACACGCACACACACACACACACACACACACACACGCATGAACATACATATACGCACCCATATATATATATATATATAGAGAGAGAGAGAGAGAAAGAGAGAGAGAGTCTGTTATATTTGAGGAATAAAACGGAACGATATAATGGATATCAATCAAATAAGTGCCATATGTATATCTGAGCTGAAAGCCAAAGAATTATTCATTCATATGTAGAGTGATGTGGAAAAGCAGACCTAGAATAAAGTTTGAGCCTTATAGACTGGCGCGACAGAATTACAGAGATCTGTGCCAAATAACGGAAACCACATCTCTTGATGAATAACAGCAGCAGCAACAACTAAAATGGACAGCACATGTAATTTGCCAAGATAATGACCTAATCAAGATGTTAATCTTCCACACAACTTCAAATAGAAGGTTTGGAAGTTTAACCTCTATCAATACTTGAAAGAGCATAAAACGCTACTGAACTAGAGAAACCTATTTTCAAAAAAATATGTTTTAAGAGACAGATTTTATAAATTTCAGCCAAAATGACTATTGATTGCTCAACCATTTAGTTAACTGCTATGCGTAATACAAGCTTGGGAGATCAGGTCTCGCAAGAAACATGAACAACTGGGCAGATTTTGCTATTACTTTCTGCGGAAAATTGGTTACCAACCAAGGATATAAAACACAATCCAGCTCAAATCGGAGCTGTTTTCCTCCGACCCGAAGGCTCACATTCGTCAGGGTTATGTGGCTGTTGATTCCATCAGAATAATACTCTTACATGTCTGTTCAGTTCGGTCTAAGAAGCACTCTGTCCACACATGTCGTGTGTTACACCCACTGGCTTTATGAATTGTTAGGAAACCATTTCATCCACTTTGAGGATTTTCAAAATTCAAAGGTGTCGGATGTACATTTCGACATAGGATCTCTAATAGAGATTCTACGTCACGTCAGCGAGATTGTTTTGTCCAAATGGCGAAGGCCCTGGGGTAGGGTATGGAGGGGTAACAACGGTCATAAAGTAGAAAAGAACAGAGCTGGTAGTCGCGGGGTTACAGGATGTTGAAACGGTATATTTAGGAAGGGGAGGAATAGGAGTTCATATTTTATAAAGATAGACAACAAAATGAGTTAAATTACTTTTTTAAGGTTAAGATTTTGGGTTGTTTGAAGAGGTAAAATTAAGATTAAAATTTAAATTGAATTCTTTTAATTTATATTCTAACATCTAGTCAACGGGGATTTAAATTCGAAATTTAAGTATTTGAAAGATTTGCCTTGTGACGGCACTTACTTATGAATTCCCTCCTAAGATTCAGTAGTCGGTTTTGGTGGGGGTATTTTAATATTGAAATTTTTTCCAGTAAACAGAGACAGCACCTATCACAAAAATTCCTTTGAATACGGGCTGAACCTATCAGGTTTCAGCTAATTTCAGGATCCAGCACTTCCTCTTTCATTCTTTCATTCTTTCTTTGAAAATTTTCTGTAATATATATATATATATATATATATATATATATATATATATATATCGGTTGTTTAATTACTTAGTTTTTGGTTATAATAAAATTAGACCAGTACACATTTGTATTGAAAAGTGTTTAATACAATTATATTGCAGAACATTTGAATATTCTTCATTTGTAAACAAGTTATTATTCAACCTAGGTTTCTACTATGTGGTGTCTTCAGGCGATCTGCAATAACTCATTTTATCGTTTTTTTTAAGGAACGGTCATGTAACGATGATAGTTTTGAACGCTCACGTAACAGAGTATTACGTGAGTGTTTAAAAAATTCCCCGTTACGTGAGGGTTCTTAAAAAACGGTAATAATCAGTTATTGCAGATCGCCTTAAGAAACCACATAGAAACCTCGGTCGCGAAATAACTCGTTTACGAATGAAGGATATATATATATATATATATATATATTCGTATTTGAGTGGAAAGTCTGTTTTTCTATAATTAAGCAGTACATTGAATATAGATTATTTCTTTATATGGCTTCATTCAAGTGTGTTCACTATAAAACCATTGGTAGTCGAGTAGCGAGATACTCTATATATTACAATCAATGTATTGTCCCAGTAGACGAGAGCTGAAGGTTCGAATATTTTGTTTTTTTTAATCATGTCACGCCGAGCAAGGCGTTAAGGCCACTGGTGTGCAGGGGGCTACGTAAGAGTGAATAGATTGTAAAAGAGAACGCCGGAAACCACGTCCTAAACAGGGAACAAGGGATGAGCCTCTACACCTGTTCAATAAACGTGGGAGGAGTGTGAACCGGGCGATTGTTCAGTCTATCTACTCCAATTGAAAAAAATAAACAAAAAAGAAAAGTGGAAAAATTGGAAAAGAGAAAGCCGGAAACCACATCCTAAACAGGGAACAAGGGATGAGCCTCTACACCTGTTCAATAGACGTGGGTAGAGTGTCCTCTCGAAAGGTAGATATTTCTCGAATATATAAATGAACTGTTATATTATAGTTAACGGAACAAAGTCTGTCTACTCAAACACGAGGTTATATAGATACATCTTAATAACCATGTCACTTACTACCGTTCAGTTATATATATATATATATATATATATATAACTGAATATATATATATATATATATATTTTTGCTCTACGTAACTGCCTCTTAGTTAATCCTTTTTGGTTAGCTTAGTATCGAGCACTTTTCTTTCTTTGTGGTTTGTTCCGTTTGAGGGTTTTTTTTCTTTGCTGTGAAGTGCGGTATGTATTGTCGGTGCTCCGCAGTTTTCTTTTTTTCCCCTCGTTGTCCAAAGCTTTATAGCCGAGGGCGATAACGGAGTTAGATTCTGCCGGTTATTCGTGGTTCTTAAAAATTACTTGTGTAACATTTTAAGATTTGAATACGTACAGAGTCAATTTTATTATTATATATATATATATATATATATATATATATATATATATAACTGAATATATATAGATAGATAGATAGATAGATAGATAGATAGATAGTGTATCGAGGCAGCAGATAATTTTCTAAACATATGCTGTTAAATATAAGAGACATTGAATATCTCTTATGCTTAATCATGTGCTGTTCTAAACATCATATTTTGGCTTTAATTTCAAGTGAACATAAAGACAAAAATTCTCCAACATTTGAATAATTTTTTATTAAATTGGTTCTAAGCTAAACTCTCCCTCTAGTGTCTCTGTATCTTTCCTATTCAACGTCTTGAATGTTTAGGTGAAAGAACTAACCTAGCAGTAATAGCCATAGCATTCATCATGGTGACCACCCCGACGTGATATCTACACTCAAATTTTCTGGGACAAAAAAAAAAAAAAAAAAAGAATAAACGGAATGAGTAATTCATTTCTCAACCACAACTATAATAGTGACAATCACGCGACGTGATATGAGCACGCGAAGTTTCTTGCACTAAAAAAATTGTTAACAAATTTCCTACAATGAGTATGCAAAAGCCAATCTTTTAACCCCGTGTGACATCGCCTGGGCGGATGTGTGTTGCGGTACAGTGGATATCGGCTCGGAACGAGAAGCCGGGGAGCCGAGTTCGAATTCCAGTTGAATCCATTGTATTCCCTTGCGCGCAAATACCCTTGGGAAAGGTATTAATCCGTCTCTTCCTTCCAGTTATGGGTTAAATAGCAGGTCAGATTGGGTTCTGGTCGGCAACCAGTCTACCGCAGAAAGCAATGGCAACCTACTGCGGGATAATCTTCTGCCCAGTCAGTCATGTCTCTTTTGAGACATGATCGCCCAAGTGTGTATCACGTATGGCACTTAACTGATTGACGTTGCCTGCTTCCCCCTCTACTAATCCTTGGCTTACCTTCCTTCCACCACCACAACAGGTCAATTTGACTACTGTAACTATAAACGTGCTGTGTAAAACTAAAAAAAAAAAGACGTGAGTAACTGTTTTTACTTTCATCCTTTTATTGCATTCCCACACACCACAAAAAAAGTGAAATTATTAACACAAACACGTTCCGTCCAGCAGAGATTTGCTTTATCGTCTTGCTTTTTTCTTTTATCTTCCTCCCTGTTGTTGCCTTATCTTAAGTCACTAAAATGGAATAAAGCGCATCAGCTATATCAGTCAAAACCCTAGTCTTTATGCACACAGCAGCAGATGGTTGGTTTGCAATTTGTGAGGCACAATTTGAATTGCAACACATAACAAATGAAGAAACCAGATTTTACTATGTATTGTTTGTCCTACCTCCAGAACTGATATCCATCTTACTGTCCGCTATCATAGCTTCTAAAAAATATTCAGATTTAAAGGACGCAGTAATGGCTTGACACGAAAGAACCAGTGATTTTCGTTAAATTAATGACTAACACTCAAATGACCGGGAGACCTTCAGCTTATCTCCATGAGCTGATGTCGACAGCCATCAGGATTGGTGTCGGAGATGAACTTGTTCGACATAAGTTCATTCATACCCCTGGAAATAACACCCGTAATAGCAACAATAAAAATGCCTCCCTGATGGAACTGGGCACATTGGCTGACGAAATAACACCATTTTTGAAACCCAGAATGATACAAGTCGCCACCATGCCGCATGCAAATAGGCACTCCAGATCTACTGCCTCCACCGGCGTCACCTCTAGAACGACTTATAGCACCGAACCATTTTATGAGAACCAGAAGCCTCGAGTATGTCATGGATATTTATATTATGCAGAAAAGTCGAGGACATGGAAACCATGGTGCAGGTGGCCAAACAACTCCGGCTGTAATATAATACCCACTTCAAGGCCATCTTCACCTGCCAGAAACCCTACCACGCAAGACTCGGGAAACTGATAATGCAAACTGCATCAGCAACCGGCAACTCGCAACTATTTGAGGTTGCTACCAAAATTGACACAAATGAGATCAATTTTGTGATAGACACGGGTGCCCCTATAACGATCTTACCACAGAAAATGGCACTCGGTCTAAATTTAAACACTACATTTGTAACACTATCAGCGAGAAATGGGAATAATATGAAATACTTTGGCGAAGCAGTAGTTGATATTGGGATTCCGGGCTTACGCTGTTCATACACATGGACCGTAGTAGTAGCGGATACCGTCAACAACCTCTTTGGAGCAAATTTTCTGCACCACTATGGATTAATCTTAGACTGCCAAAAGGGTAGGCTCATTGATGAGGAAACCCACCGATATACACAAGGAGGACGAGTCACTGCACAGATTCAGTGTATAACTGAGAATAACCACAACAATCTACCAGAAGAAGTGCGGTCTCTTCTCCGAGAATTTTTAAAACGAACCAATCCACCTACAGGACAACCTTCAGTGTCTAACACGAAAGTAACACACGTCATAAACACTGGAGATAGCGCCCCTACATATGCCAAATTCCGATACCTCTCAGAATAAAAATATAAATCAGCTAAACAAGAGTTTGCGGCTCTCTTACAAGCTGGAATTATTCAACCGTCAAAGTCCCCCTGGCCATCGCCATTACATCTATTTCCCAAGTCAACCCCAGGAAAATGGCGAATATGTGGCAGTTTTAGACATTTGAACCAGTAGACAAAACCAGACAGATATCCGATACCAAATATAGACCGTCTCGGATTTAAACTCTTCAAGAAGACTGTATTTTCAAAAATTGATCTCCTACAGGCCTATCACCAGATTCCCATGATAAGGCAGATATAGAAAAATCTGCTGTGATAGCACCATTTGGTCTCTTTGAATACCTATTCATGCCATTTGTTCTACGAAACAGCAGCTCTACATTTCAGAGATTTATGGACAACATATTTATCGATGTAGACTGTGTCTTCACATATATCGACGATATACTCGTTTTCTCCAAATCTAAGGAACAACACCACAAAGATCACAAGAAAGTCCTTTCGATTCTCGAAAGAAACAACCTTCAAATCTCTGTTGAAAAATACCAGTTCTAAAAAGACTCTATTGACTTCTTGGGCTATAACGTAAGTATAAAAGGATTAAAACTAACAACCCAGAAAGTCGAAGACATCAGAAATTTTCCAGAACCCACAGACTCCAAATCTTTGCATCAATTCCTGAGAATGGTAAATTTTTACATGAAATTTAAGATGAAATTAATCCCTCAAGCTTCAGATTTGTTACTGCCACTAACTGAAGCAATCAAACACAATCCAGTTGAAAAAGTATTAAAACTCACCCATACTGAAAGTGAATTATTTGTGACAATAAAAGACATTCTTGCCAAAGTAACTGCTTTGACGCACCCTGATCCAGATACCACGCAATACCATCTAGTCATGGTTAGCTCCATCCATGCAGTGGGTGCAGCGTTCCATCAGATAACAAATGGTGATCCGGTCCCCATTGAGTTTTATTCAAGAAAACTGTCTGAAAACCAGAGGAAATATTCCGCCTTTGACAGGGAACTTTTGGCAGCATATCAGATGGTCTTGCATATCAAACCACAAATTAAAGGCAGAAATGTAACTTTGTTTTCAGACCACAAACCATTTTTCCTGGCTTTCAAAAAGAAAACATCGATGAAATCGGACACGCAACAAATTTATTTATGAATTATCACAGAGTATGTCACAGATGTACAGCATATAAGAGAAGATGAAAATATCGTGACTGATTGTCTATCTCGACTGACATTCTCGGTGACTGTAGATCCCTGTGAATTACCAGCTATCAGTGAATCACAAAGAGAGGATGAGAAAATCTACACATACAGGAGCCGACTTAAAGCCTTTGAAATGCAAGAGTCATCCGTCTGGTGTGACCTATCAACATCTACTCCCAGACCATACATACCTAAACCACTTTGTAGAAGAATCTTCGACATGTTCCATGACATTTCCAATCCAGTACCTACGCCAACAACAAAGCTAATTAAAGCTAGGTACTTCTAGCCAGAAATGAAGAAAATCGTACGATCTTGGGTCAAGAGCTGTCTACGATGCCAACAGTACAACATATCTAGAC
The DNA here is from genome assembly GCA_037127315.1 of Ascarosepion bandense. NCBI lineage: Eukaryota > Metazoa > Mollusca > Cephalopoda > Sepiida > Sepiidae > Ascarosepion > Ascarosepion bandense. The sequence continues at coordinate 2,646,520 of JBBBDQ010000676.1, read as the reverse complement.
ATACTAGAACAGAAACCACATCTTTCTCTCTACCATCAGGAAGGTTTGAAACCGTGTATATAGACATCATTGGTCTTTTGTTACCCACCACCAACTATGACGGGGTATACACATCTCCAGCTAGATATGTACTTACGTGCATTGATAGAGCACCGAGATGGGTGGAAGCTACACCTCTACAAGATACCTCCACTACCACCATAGCATTGGCATTCCTGCATACATGGATCTCTCGCTTTGGAGTCCCATTACATGTCGTCACAGATAGGGGAAGTTAATTTGAATGTGAACTGTTTAGGGATCTGTTTGCTATAATAGATTTTCACAGGCTCCGTACAACGGCTTACCACCCTCAAACCAATGGAATAATCGAAACGTTGCACCTTACTCTTAAAACAGCAATCATGACAAGAAAGCAGAGCTGGTTGGATGCATTGCCAATTATATTGCTTGGTTCTAGGAATATGCCTAATGAGCAAGGTTTCTCCCCGGTCACTGTCACAGGAACCCAGTTATTGCTTCCAAGAACAATAATCGATTATATCCCGACCTAACAGAACATGACATAAACAAATTGCCAAAAAGGTGCAAGAGTTGGATATAACCCTCCTTTCAAAAGGACAGCTACATACAACTCAAAAATCCTTTATACCTAAAGAACTAAAATCAGAAACACATGTATGGCTGCGAACCGACAATATTAGGAAATCTCTGAAAGCTCCATATTCAGGGCCATACAAAGAAGAAAAATATTTTATCATAGAGACATTGGCTGGTGATGAGCAAACGGTTTCAATTGAGCGATTGAAACCAACAATATTCGCCCATGTCCAGAAAAAGGATGAAAACAAAAAACAAAAAAAACACAGCCTAACAGAGAACACATCGTCACCAACACCTTAAACGCAGCATGACTTACCAAAAGAACCAATCGTCACCCGCCCGGGTAGACGTGTGTGGTTTGCAAGAAACAATGACAAATTTTACTACACATAAAAATACACAGATAAACAAAATGATATGTACATTGAAAAGAGTAACATATACTCATGCACCTTATAAAAGACTAACTTTGTGTTCAATTCATCCTTACTGTAGCTCCGTTACATCGGGTAGGGATTGAATAAAAATACGAATTAAAATAAAACATACTAATAAAATAAAGATACAAAATAAAATAAACATAAAAATCTCCCAGGAGTCCTCTGACAGGAAAGACAATTTACACATGGGCAAAAAAGAGAGGCTTCATGGCTCCAAAAATAAACTGCATCTCTTTTTCTGTTAGACATTGACTGGTAAAGACGTGCCGACTGTTCGGGAAGGAATTCCCCAATAAGAGGTCGTTGGAATCAAAAAAATAAAATCAGTGTCCAAACTGTCCCTCTAGTGTCTCTGTATCTTTCCTTTTCTCTTTGCCTGTTTACTTCAAGCGACGAAAGCTATTCAACAAGTCTTGGATGTTTAGGTGAAAGTACCAACCCAGCAGTATTAGCCATAACATCCATAGATGTAGGATCATTATTTAACGTGTATTTTGGTGTGAATTTATAAAATGTTTAATAAGAATTGTTTCGGTATGTAACCGTGTGGATTTTTTTTTATTTAGTCCTTGATTTTCTATATCTCTTTCCTTGTGTTCACAGTATTTTTAAAATTTCTCCCATTTGATTTGGTGTTCGTTGAATTTCGATCGACTTGAAGTGTCACTGAGAGCGAGGCAAAATGTGAAGAGAAACGAGAAGATTTCTATACGTTTGTTTATACATATACACACACATATATATATATATATATATATATATATATATATATATATATATAGATAGATAGATAGATAGATAGATAGATAGATAGATAGATAGATACTTATGAATTAATTGTACATTGCAACATGGAAATTTCTATGTTTCGAGTATGTTCTTACTAATTTTTCCGATCTCTGGTCTGGTGGGATTTATCATTCTCGTGGTGGGATTTATATTGAAGTTTTCCTTATGATCCTTTATTGTTATATAGCACTATTTTGTGTTGAGTTTTGCTACTCTGTTGCTTAATTTTAATTTATTTGTGATTTTTTACTAGCTCTGTTAATCTTATCAACTAAGTCCATCTTATTCCTATCAACGTTTTTATAGTTTTTTGTCAAGCGTTTCATGATTAGCGTATTATATTCTTTAGGTGTTATTTGTAGAAGTTAGCCGTTTTATCTGATTTCATGAATACTCTGTCGGATGTTTTTATTTTTGTTACCACTTTTATCACGTCAAAAGCAATAAAACTGAAGTGAGAAGAGAGGAAAAACAAGGGAAAATGATAAGATCAGGCTAATGGCAGGTTAACATCTTGACCGTTAAGAAGGGAAAGAAACAAGAAAATATGGTAAGATGAGGGAGGAAAAAAGAAAAAATGAAAAAACGTAAAAAAGGGAAAAAGTTGGTTAGTATGTATTCTTTGGGGGCAAATCCCAAAATGAATCTCAATTCTGATTAACCAAAAGAAACAGAAATTTAAATTATATATCTTCCCACATACATGCACAGCAAACCAAAGATTGTTGTCATTTAAATGTAAATCCTCTGCACAAACAACATCAACATTGCCTGATGATGAGAATCTATTTCAAAACATAGAAATTTCCGGATCGCAATGTACAATTTATACATAACTACATAATTATATTAAGCTCCATACTACTCATTATATTGAACACTGTCCATAATAAAATAAATGCCAGGGCATTCGAAATAATAAAACCGTGAGTCCTTTTCACCTGGAATTATATGTATTTATATTGTCGTAACGCGCACTAGTTTCTGCTTTGACTTGGCGGAAGTATTAGTGATTGGTTGGCTTCCGCAGGAGGTCGGCTGACCAAGAAAAAAATGTCAGGGTTTAAAAAAAAAAACAGAAAAGATATATTGTATTGAGAGAAAAAAGAGTGAAAATGACAGAAAGAGAGTGAGTTTTTCTGTCATTCTATTCATGAAGAGGAAAAAGTATATTTCAGTACTTCTTAATATTCAGCACATTTTTTACAGATATTTTAAAAAATATGATATCTGATTGTTGACTTATGCACGCACACACACACACACACAAATACACACATACACTCACCCACACCCCACTACACACACACACACACACACACACACACACACACACACATATATATATATATATATATATATATATATATATATATATATGGGCGGATTATCAGAACTACTTTGTTAATAAATATACTAAATGCATTCTTTGTAGTCTATATAAACGGTTCATAATAGTTTGCAGATTCTGTTCCGCTCATTACCTGACCAAATATAGTATAGTATTTTAAATGTACTAAATATGCTGATATATCCAACACACACAGTTATGACAGATGGTATCAATTTGGTTATAACCCCAGACACACCTATTTCATATACAGTAGCAGGAGAAAAGGTGCATTTAAAGATTAAACATTTGTTCATTTCCCCAATGTAGACATTTTTTTTGTGAAATAAAATTATTCTTTAATGATGTCGTCTACTCGGAGAAACATTTCATTATAGATTTTCTTAAAAGATCATTTTGTATGTTCATTATTATTTAAAATTTTTATCTACCTATATAAAATTCTAGTAGCTATTATTATACAAAATAAAGAGGCTACATTAAATAAAATATCATTCACCACAGGAGATGGTATCTTGAAGTTCATATAATATAATTAATGTGCACACATCCTATATTAAAATTAAAGTCAATTATTGAAAAAAAATCACACTCGGTCAAAATATCCGTTACACTTGACGTCAGTCTAGAAGATTTCAAACATTCAGCTCCCCAGAGAATACCTGGATGTAGACATAGGACATCTAACTGCCATTCATACCACATAGGTTCTTGATACTAACTGCAAAAATCGAATGTGCTTAAAAAAAAAAATAACAAAAAATGAATGTTGACTAGACGAGCGTAAAACTCAACACATTATCTGTAAATTTAAAAAATATAATTTATAATAATGTGTGTGAGATAGAGAGAAAGTGCCAGAGTCAGAGAGAGAGAGAGAGAGAGAGAGCGAAAGATTTGAAGATATGAACTGAGATCCGATAAAATAAGAAAATAAGGAAAGAACAGACAGAAAAAGTGTCTAAATAAAGAGGCGGATTTATTTATATGCGTGCGTGTGCGAGTTCACGTTACGCAGTCAAATATTCAACGAATACAAACCAGCCAAAAGAAGCTGTGCGAAATTCACTACAAGAATATACAAATTCAGGAGAGAGTCTACACACTCAAATACTGAAACAAATTTGTAATATAACACACGCCAACAACAACAATAAATACACTTAACACTTCTCCTTCTTTTTCTTCATGTGCCGTGTTCTTTCAGGACGTAGGCGATCATGGAATTCTATGTAGCTCTGTCTCCTCTTGCTCTCAATAATATTTTTCTTGATATCTCTTCTAAACCATTTGCTCAGACCTAACAAGTACGTCTCGCATTGCTTTCGCCTGTCTCTCCTTCTATTTATATGACCTGTGAGTATTAAGTTCTCCAGGCCCTCCTACCTCATTACGTGTCCTACGAACCTCATTTATCACTTCCTCATATTTAGTATCAGCTTTCTTCTGTTTGCATCCTCTCCAACACCTCATCGTTGCACACGTGCTCCGTCAATGGTATCCTTATCATCCATCTGTAAAACCACATTTCTGCTGCCTCAAGCCTCTCCGTCATCTTTGATGAGATCGTCCAGCATTCACTTCCATACAGTAGGACAGATATTGCGTAGCAAACCAGCACATTTTTCTTTGTTTCTTCTGAAATACATCTTTGGCCACGCCAATGCGTCTTTGGATCTCGATGTAGCGCTTTCCACCCTCTGTCAAAACACATCCCAGGTATTTGATTTTTTTACTTGTTTTATTTTAGATTCTCAGATATGCAGTTGGCATCTTACTCTCTTACACACACTTGTAGAAACAAATGATATGTTCACATGAAAATTTTCTAAACTAAACACCGCAATGCATATATCATTATGAACATTCATTTATAACAAAATTATGTAATCCTTATTGAGTCAACAAGAAAAATAAAAATTATGGTACAGTCGATAAAACTTGACTTTCTCCCATTTATGATGACAACCACATCAATGGTCACACCAATGTTCGATATAGTATAGATGTTTATCTTTTTTAAAATAAAATATGTGTGAGAGAATCATGTATGGATTCGTGTGTTTATGAGTCGGTAAAGTTTGTGGTAGGGACGGTCAGCCATGTTTGGTACAAGACCAATTCACAAACATAGCCGACTCTTCCGACAACTTAAAGGTTTATTAGAAGGTCGAAATGTTGAAGAATATAATTGTTTCGTTTGTAAAATAAGTGGAATTTTATTAACAGAACAGAATAACATGAATTTGTAGGAGTTAAATGTTCAAAGAGAATTTTTTTTTTTATGAGTTAAGTGTATCCTAAGCTTGTAATCGTAAGGAGTAGAATGTAAAAAGATTAACAGGTTAATAATACAGTCTGTGTTCCTCTCCTTTTTTTAATGACAGACAAGAAAGTGAAAAGGAAGATAAGCCAATAAAGGAAATTGTACTTATTGGACGTTACTTGTTTTAGGGGTCAGTTGAAGTATCTTGTTGTTGTTGCTGTTGTTGTCTTCTTTGTTGACTGCGAGAATGTTGAGGATGGAGAAGAAGAGGTAAAGGAAAATATCACGCGTGAAGGAGAACGGACGTGTGTCGGGACATTACGTCCTAGTCAGTGTTTGAAATATTTGTCACAGGTTGCTGGTAGATGATATCTCTGCTTCGTTCTCACTGACTGATTCTGATTTTCTTTGAGTTTTTATCAATATTTAATTTTTCACACTGGATTGCTACCTTTTCTTTTTAGTTGTTCATATCGCTTCATTCCATTGGTTAGAAAAATAAGTGAAACTCTGATCGCGAAATGCGGCTTTGTCTCTTTCTTTCGGTACGGCGTCAATGTTTTCCTCTTTTTCAAAATTAGGATTTAACTCGGAATTGTGAACTTATGTAAAAGTGTAGAAGAGAAGGGACTTATTTTTGAGTTCAGTTTAATCATTTCACCCCAAGCAAGGCATTCCATTGCCACTATTGCGCATGGGGCTACATAGGGGAAGGCAAACAGGAGGAGTGGTTAGGTGTAGGAAATGTCAGAAGAAAGGTGATAGATGGGTAAGGATACCGAGGATGAGGTTTGGGCAGATGGGAAGAGTGTTTGAAAGAATGGAAACGAGTTAGTGTGTTAGGAGGTGTCTATTGACCTTACGTTTAAACTACTGGAGATTGTAGCCGTCAGGAAAGCAATCATGTGGAAGGGAATTCCACAGTTGGGAAGTGCGAGAAAAGAAACTGTTGGAGTAGAAGTTGCGGTTGCATTTTATCGGTTTCACTGTAAAAGGGTGGGATCTAGTTGCTAATCGAGTTTCTCGTGCAAATTCGTATCTAGGGGGCAGCAGTGATAAAAGTTAATTGGAGCAGAAGCCGTGAAAGTATTTATAGAAGAGACACAGGGAAGCCACGTCGCTCAGGTGAGCGAGAGACTGCAGGCGGTCTGCCAAGTTGGTATTGACCACATTACAGACCCTCCGCTGTACCTGGTCGAGAAGCCCGAGGAGAATAGCAGGAGCACCCGACCAGATATGGCAGCAGTACTCAATGCACGGGCGGATGGTAGATTTATATATGTACAAGATAGATTAAGACGGAAAAAAACTTCCGGGCCCGACACAGAGAACCGACTTTCATAGTAGCAGACTTAGCAATGGAATCGATATAGTCATTCCATTTGAGGTCCGCTGTAAGTGTGAGTATGTGCACAAATGATAAAACGAAATACTTTTTTGTTTAAAATTCTAGCCAAAGAATATATACAAGTATGAAGCGAAATTGTATATGCGTAATTCTTTTAAACATAAACTGTTAACGGTTATTATAAACATATAAACACACATAATTCGTCTTTGGTTTTGATACGTTTGACACATGCATTTTTTGTGCAGACATCTAGACTTATTTATAAATGGAACTTTGTCTGTGTGTGTATGTGTCTGTATGTGTGTGTGTGTCTGTGTGTGTCTGTGTGTGTATGTATGTGTGTGTGTCTCTGTGTGTGTGTATGTCTGTGTGTGTGAGTGTCTCTGTGTGTGTCTGTGTGTGTATGTGTGCGTGTGTATGTGTGTGTGTATGTGTGTGTGTGTCTGTGTGTGTGTCTGTGTGCGTGTGTCCGTTACCAGGTTTTGTGTCGAGTTACCCCCGACAAATATCAAAAATCGATAATCGAAAAATCGACTTTAATCAAATTTGATACACTCATAGACAAAGACATAAGAAACGATATTCAGAAGTTTCAAGGTTGCAGTTCTTACAGTAGTGCAGAAAATCTATAATATATATATATATATATATATATTAAACAAGGATTAATTCAAAGATGTTGAATGGCCATTTCGATATGAAGATCCCCACGGGGAACGACACATCACCTCAGCAACAGAAAAAAACTTTTCAGAAACTGGAGAAAAATTAATCTACTTTTCCTTTTTAAATAGATTGCAAAGAAATTAAAAAATAAATAATAAAATAAAATAAAAATAAAAATAAAAGGAAAGAAAAAGAAAAAGAAAAAGAAAAAGATAGAATAAAATCAAATAAATAAGAAAAGAAAAAAATTGACATCGTCTGGGTTCGCAAAAAAAAGGGAGAATGTAACTAAAAATTAACAGACAGCCGTGTTAAATCGACGTCAGTTAAAGCAACACGGAAAAAAGGTGGTAAGAGAGATAAAAGAAGGAAGGGAGGGAAAAAGAAAGAAACTAAAGAAAAAATTTTTTTAAAATATTACAGACGCTGGACAAATTCAAAAACCTAATTTCCCCAAAACGTTGAAGTATTAGAAAAAGGCCTTTACTTAAAAAGGCATAATTATTAATATAGGGGAATAAAAAGATATAGGATTTAAAATAAAATTAGTTTTAAAAAAATTAGGTCATTTGAAATTAAAATAATAAAGACAACACTAGGTAAAAAAAAAAAAATTAATTACAATTATTATATATACATACCTATAGAAGTACACACATACATACATATATATACACACACAATTTAACGAATAAGAATACATATATACATACACATACACACACATACATTCAATTTATTACACACTTATATACATATACATGCGCATACACACATATATATGTGTGTACACACCTATATACAAAAATTCATATACACATAATATACATGTGTACACATACATGCACACATATACACACACACGCACACACACACACACACATATATATATATATATATATATATATTCCATATGCACTCACACACATACATATTAATGAATATTATGAAAAGGAGCTTTTAAATAGCTAAATAATTTTTTTTCAAAATTACATATAGCCCACATACATAAATACATATATATACATATATATACAAATATGCACATCCACACACAAACATACACATATACATAAAAAAAAAAAAAAATTAAAATTAAAATTGAAAAATTTTTTTAAAATATTAAAAAAATTATAGAAAAATTTAGAATTTAAAAATTAAAAATTAGAAGTTAAATTTTAAAATCCGCCCTATGGCGGCACTTGTTTATAAATTCCCTCCTATAGTTCAAAAGTAAGTCCTGATGAGGATACTTCAAAATCAGAATCTTCTCCAATAAACACAGACGACACCTATCACGAAAACTTTTAGGAGTACAAGCTGAGCCTATTAATTTCCAGCTGATTATAGGGTCTTGCCCTTCCTCCTTCATTTCCCAGAACCTACGTGATAGTGCCGTCTGGAATCTCTGATTAGGGTTCGAAAACGAGTACCTGTGATTATAAAGCCTCTGTTTGAAAGAGCCCGCGGACATGCCAATATAGGTCCGGTAATTGTCCTTGTTATTAGATGGAGAAATGCGGGCTTCATAAATTACATGGGTGGATTTACATTTGCCTTGCACCGGGCAGGCATCCACAGAATAACAATTGCATTTGTCGACAATTCCGGATTTAGCTTCCGTATTATTTAGGTTCATTAAAATTTGTTTATTGTGGGAATTAATTATATTATCTATATTTGAGGTGCAAGAATAACTAATTTTTAGGGTGAATCTATTAAAAATTTTATTTAAGGGATTGTTATTATTATTAAAATGTTTATCGATTAATCTGAGAAAATACTTACCAATATTTATATTAGTTAGCTTACAATAAGGAGGGTTAAACCAAATTATCTTCCTTTTTCTACATTTTCGGGTGTTTTTAGTTTTTGATGATTCTGGGTTTATAGCAGGCTTATCATACTTTAACTTATTAACAAAACCGCTTTTCTGAAGGGCCTTATCGTGAATTTCTTTGCTTGCGTTGAAAATCTTTATATTGGAAGATAATTGGTTAACCCTATTATTTACTATCTTGGGTATTCGTCTTATAATATTCTTGGGGTGGTTGGATAAACTATTTATATAGGTGGGAGAACTATTTTCTTTGAGAAAGGGTTGGTAGCTTTTTTCCCTTGGATTGAAGTATCTGAATTAAAATATATATATATATATATATATATATATATATATATATATATATATATATATAAGGCAAGATGTTTGTGTGTGTGTCTGTTTATTTACCTGTATGTTTGTATATATTTCAGCCCTTTTATTTCAGTTTTGGCTTCGGGTTTGGCTCTAAGTAGGTATAATTGTAGTTCTTAGTCTCAGCTATGATACAATTTACTCAGAGGACTTATTTAGCCTTCAAAATTCAGTTTACGACGAAAAAAATCTTATTTGATATCGATACCAGGAAATCAAAATTTGATTTACATCCATTCATTTTCTTTCAGTCAAGGGTTTCGCTTTAACTGGAAATAACTATTGCTTTTTAGCCTTTCGTGCCAACGTCCAAAGAGTCTGAGCTCCAGGATCATGGATTAGTTTTAAATCTTTCATTACACCCGAGCACCGCCGGGCTTTAAACTTATATTTAAACAAACATCTATTGATTTTACTACCCGTGGCACACATATAAACAATCATACGTTTCTGTGCAACATTTAAAAATATTCATCCACCACATTATTTCACGTGACACGTATCTGACAAATGAAATTAAACCTCAACAAAAACACTGCCTTTTGAAAGTAAAAAAAAAAAAATAATTCATTTTTAAAAATCATTTATCTGTATAAAATCTCTGGAGAAGCTTGTGAAAGTAACATGTTAGATTAAAAGCACATTTTCCTACCTGTTCCTTACTTACGCTATTCATCTTGTTGGATTTCAATCCAATATAATTCAACCCATATATATATATATATATGTTAGAAAAGATTATAGTGAGGATTATACATAGATAATACGAGGAAATTATTAGCTGTTTTTTCACAAGATATTCTTTCTGAGCCTGAGTGACAAGAGCGAATATATATATATATATATATATATATATATATATATATATATATATATACACACACACACACACACACACACACACATATATATATATATCATCACCATAGTGAACTACCTGATAAGACCTATTCTTTCAATGTCGAAACAAAATGTACAATTTTGTAGTAATTTTTAATTTGTACATAAAATAGTAATATATATATATATATATATATATATATATAAAGCGGTCTTTACTATAATAGAGTTGATTAGCGTTTTCATTAAATTAAAACACGAATAGAAATATTTTAAAATCGTAGATTATATATATATATATGTATATATATATATATATATATAATTTTGGTCATGCTTATAATATACATACTCTGTTCTAACATGATCACATATGGAGTCATGGTTATACAATTCTGTGGATATATGCTTCGTTGTTTTCTTTTTTGTTCAATTTTATATTTGAGTCTTGGTTGGTTCTATTAACACTTACAAAACTGTCCTGCTGGTTTCCGCCTTTAATATTTTTACTGACAAAAGATAAGTTTATTTTATACCTGACAAGAAACTGAAATGCTATCCATCTGCATTAATACAGGGAAAACATATAACATTGTGCAACTGGAATTAATTTACGATGGAAGTGATGTAGATATTAAGAGATTGGTGTAACATAAGATAGACAGATGAGAAATTATTCTTTCAAGAAGACGAGACAAAAGAAGTGAGAGGCAATAGTTAAAAAAGAAACTGTATTCAGGTGAGAAATATAATAATGAACACGAAAATGTCTAGAAAACAAGTAAAAAAGAAAAGTTTCATTTATTTCTGAGTATATATTTTTACAGACGGATTTTGCACATGAGTAATTATAAAATATATAGTAAATATGTAGAGAGTAAAAATAACGGAGAGAATCGTCATTTTTGTAACTTAACTAAATGATTTGTAATTTCTCAAGTTGAATTTATGAATTTTCATAAAATGTTGCCTAAATTTTATAATCTAACCACTATTATAAAAATATAATATTAAGAAAAACGAGTGTAAATATATATATAAATAACTTAATTGCTATACATATTTAAATATATAGTATATTTCCGATGTGCAGGTGAACGCGCTGTGTCCGTTGGTCGAAACGCACACTAAACTCTCCGTCGACGGGAAGGCGTCTTTTTCCCGCGAACGTACTGCCCACTTCTGCCGGGGACGAAGGAAACGAAAATGAGATCCGTTATACGTACCCAGCCCGTTTTCTCGAGTCCCTCTTGGCGCCCAAGGGTCTCGGGCATGCGCAGAAAGTTTCCCGGGAAAGCCTTCTGGAGCCGGCGCGCGATGTCGTCTCGTTTTCTTCTCCACGTCAGGGACATACGAACACACACACACACATACACACATATATATATATATATATATATATTTGTATGTGTGGGATGGGCGGGTAGGTGTGTGTGTGTGTGTGTGTTTGTGTAAATTTTGTATTTCCGTAGAAGAAAAATAATATCCAGAAGAATGAAGTCATTACAATAATGCATTCACTAAACATTGCAGTCACCATGACGGAAATAACACTGCTCAAACTAAGTGACAAACATGGAGAGAGAATAAAAAACAGATCGAATTGTTATTTTTGCTATTAACTATACGATTTGTAATTCTTCAAGCTGTATTTACGAATTGTTCTCAAAATATTGCTTAATATTTATATTACGGCAAAGTTTATAAAAATATAATTTTAAGAGAAACGAGTACATTTACCCACTACGTACCACTACTAAAGCCAATTGTTAAGCCACATAACTCCCACTACCATAGAAGAAATTACTACTAAGATTCCTCTAGACTAACCCTATAAGAGCCAATATCCCGCAACCCATTCCAAGGCTTCGGCATTAGAATTTTTTTCATTTTTGCTTAAATGGGGTTTACAATGCATGTTTTAAACTGATATGTTGAAAATGGCTATTTCTCTTCTAAATTTTATCTGAATTTATATATATATATATATATATATATATATATATATATATATATATATATATATATATTATTAAGAAAGATACAAAAGTATCTCATTTAAAAAAAGGGAAAATAAAAAATATAAGAGGGGGATTTTAGACGACTTTCGGCCGACACATCTTCGGAAATAAATCGTCGGCAATAAAAACTGAGAAGTTGTTTGCAAAATATTGTGTCCTGCACTCGCTTGAGTTCAATAGGTTCTCGCCGATTGCCGACTCATGAGTCTGCGACTCTCATGATCTTATAGGCTCCTGTCTGCCGGCTCTACTCGGCACGTGCTGAACTATCCTTACCTCCAGACGCTGAATGGTCTTGCCCACGTTGTCGGTTTCGTGCCGACACTTATACTGATAAAAAAATGAGACTTTGTTGATTGGTAGGCAAGACATCCTTACGTGGAGCGGGGAAAAGCAGTCCTTGTTATAAAGATGTTCCTAACATTGACGGCACTGAAGCAACGCTTGATGGAATATACAATTTTCTCAGATAATACTTGACCCTATCCATGGGAATATTAAATAGATAGAACACTTGGGAGGGCCGAATTTTCTCGCTTCATTGAACTTGTTAACTTTTTGTGTGATAACTGCAGTTAACACACTTTTGGGGTAGCCTTTAACCAATAACAATTGTTTAACATGTCTTAATTCGGCGTTGAGTTTGTAATCCAAACACACCATCAATGCGCGATGAGTAAAGGTCCTCATTAGATTAATTTTCCTAGATTGAGGTGCAAAAGAGTCCCACGTTAAATATAATCCAGAAAAAGTGGGTTTGCAAGAGATACTGCTGTGAAAACATAACATCTTCTCAACCAGTACACCCAAGAAAGGTAGTTGATTGTTCTACTCTGTTTGCATTGTATATTATAGTGATGACTGTAGATTGTTAAGTTGGGAGAAAAATTCTTCCGCTTTCTCTATAGATGCGAAAGAAGTAAAGGTGTCATCGACGTAGCGGAAGTAACAATGGGGTTTATCTGTTCTACTAAATAATATCTTCTCATAATAACCCACGAATACATTAGCCAGCAAAGGACCCAAGTGACTACCCATTGCTACTCCATCAATTTACGGATACATATTATGGTCAAAACTGAAAGAGACTGACTTAGTAGCCATCTCCCTCAACTCAACAAATATCTTCCGGAAATGATGGAGTTTTTTCAGGGCCACGGTACAGATTGTCTGCGCAAATTTAAGTTGTTTCCTTCAGGGGAACATTGGTGAACAGACTTACTATATCGAATGAAACAAAAATGCTAGCTTCTGGGTTTGGCTTTAGTTTGCGTATAAACTGCAAAACTGAAAAGAATCAGACACACAATATTCTGAATCATATTTCCCAACAGGCTGAAGAACTTCATTAAGCCACCTGGCAAATCGTGTTATGTTTGCTTAAAATACATCAGGATGGTATGCCATTTCGGCCAATTTTGCTCATGGTTGAATTCCTTAATTCACCAATTGCCAGGTTTTTCCTTTTCTAACGTTTCTCGTTAGTAAATATTCAAACAAAAATGAAGAAAAACTTACTTTCTGTAAGTGTCAACTAGTCTTTCTAACGTTCTTCATTAGTAACAGTTGTCAATTATTTTTTTTCTTGTAAACGCGTTTCGAATTATTCGTCGCCAACTAATATGTCCCGGAAATGAACATATATATCATTCGAGGTAGCTAAACGGTTTTGGCAAACGTAACCGGGTAGGACAATCTAGTATGTAGACGTAATGGACGGTACTCGTCATAAGCAGAATCCTGAGATGTATGCGTAATCAATAGAGCCATACCAGTAGACCACTAGTCGTACACCAATAGTAGTAGACCTATAAACGTAGACTTCTCTGCGTCCTCGTCTTCGTCTGTATTTATGGCTGACATTAGCCGATCACATTACGGTGAGAGACAACCAATGTGTAGGCATATTCATTACATACTCATTACATCAATGTTCAAAACAAAACTGTTCCTCTTCAGGTTATATATATATATATATATATATATATATATATATGTCTGGGTAACCTACAGTGGGTTCTCAACAGAACAATTTTTCTCTAATCTATGAGATAGCCATTTCAAGTTGTACTACTAATGTCGACGAATATCTAAAACCGAATTCATTCAGTAAATGTTTATCAGAATTAAGCCGACGTCATCCACTTTAGAATCAGTGCATTTTCTAGGTTTAGCTTGAGTGTACACATAAGGACTAAAAGCGTACTTTCATTGCAGCTGATATGAAATTATGTTAAAATTAAATAAATAGCATCAAAAATTGAATTAAGCCTAATCGATAAATTCTGAAGGAACTTATCAATTTAGCTTAAAGAAACAGCTTTAAAGATTTAAGAGAAACCATATTAACTTTAATCATTTCCTAAATAGATAATCAAATTATTTAATCTTCGCTCTATTCCAGCTTAATTTCATGTTAGCACGAAGTTCGTGGTGGTGGTGGTGGTGGTGGTGGGGCATTTTTTTTTTATTTATTTCTAAAATATGTTATATTTAGAAGCGTTCATCTTGACTTATTTTGTATATCTAATGAAGTTAATTCTTTAATTGTTTATCATTTATATATTTTCGTTGTTTTTAATATTCTATATTCTCCTAACTATAAAGGCAAAGCAATGCAGCTTACGTACATACTCGTGTACAACACGACTTCATATATAGTGAAATCTCTTAATCTTTTTGCAAAAATTTGAGGCGCCCAAGAAAAAGAATTACCGTAATATTGTACAACAAGATTTAAATATCTACGCAAACATAACCTGTGTATAGCGCGACACCGTATTTTTTGTCTAAAGACCTCATAAAAAATAGCATTTTACTTGAGTATATACGCTAGGATGTGCGTTGTGGTGCAGTGGACATCGACTCGGAAGGACAAGTTGGGGAGCCGATTTCGAATTCCAGTTGAATTCCTTGCATTCACTTACACACAAATACCCTTGGGTAAGGTATTAATCCGTCTTTTCCCTCCAGTTATGGGTTAAATAATAGGACAGATTGTGTTCTATAGCCTCGGCTGGCAACCAGTCTACCGCAGAAATCAATGGCAACCTGTTGCGGGATAATCTTCTGCTGCCCAGTCAGTCATGTGTCTTTCGAGACATGATCACCTAAGCGTGTATCACATGGCACGCAACTGATATATGCTTCTCATCATTTTTATGCCTGCCACGAGCCTGATCGAGTTGCTGATGTAGTCATGCTGGATGACGGATTAGGTCATGCATATTGGATTCCTAAAAGATAACATGTTAAACAGAAGTGTTACAGAAGTAGAACTTATTGAACTTTGATATAAGACATGGAAATCTTCCTTTTTTATTTCTTTTGAATTGCTATATATGTGACAATATATTGAATTGCTATATATGTGACAATATATTGAATTGCTATATATGTGACAATATATTGTTATTGTCATCTTTTCTATAGATCGGAGATTATTTGAAATTCATTTACAGTGAAACCGATAAAATGCAGCCGTAACTTCTACTCCAACAGTTTCTTTCCTCGCACTTCCCGACTGTGGAATTTTTTTCCTAACGATTGCTTCCCCGACGGCTACAATCTCCAGGAGTTTAAATGTAAGGTCAATAGACACCTCCTAATACACTAACCTGCTCCCATTCTATCAAGCACTCTTCCCAACCCTCATCCTCGCTATCCTTATTTATCTGTCACCTTCCTCCTGACATTCCCTATGTCTAACCATTCCTTCTCTTTACCTTCCCCTATGTAGCCCCATGCGCAATAGTGGCAGTGGAATGCCTTGCTTGGGGTGAGATGATTAAAAAAAAAAAAGCAGGTTACAGAACAGAAAATCAAGTAACATTATGAACAGATTTGTAAAAATAAAATTACTTTCTAACTGCTTGGTCGAAATATTATAATGTTCGCTGATTTTGGGACCCGTGTTCAAATCTTAGCGCTAGAATGAGTTTCTGATGTCGTTACTCATTAAAAAATATCTTAAAATAAATAGCTGTTTAACCCAATCGTTTAATAGGCCGGAGGTTGACTTAAGAGTTGTGAATGAAACTTAGGTTTACGGAAATGTTTAGGCCAGAGGTTAACCTAAGCGTTGTGAGGGAAATTTGGGTAGACAGAACTGTTCACGACAGAAGTTACCCTAAACGTTGTAAGTGAAACTTGGGGAGACGGAAATGTTTAGACCAAGTGTTGACCTAAGCGTTGTGATGAAGATTAGTTAGACAAAACTGTTCTGACTCGATGGTTAGGCTAGCATGTAAGTCAATGACGATTTGGTGGTGCTTGATTTTATTTGGCGGCATATAAGCATTATGTAATGCTGAATTCAAAATTTGTTCTAATAAAAGTTTCTAGTTTCAACAATCTATCGATTCCACTCTGCCCACTCTCTCTCTCTCTCTCTCTCTATATATATATATATATATATATGTGTGTGTGTGTATGTGTGTGTGTTTGTGTATGTGTGTATGTGTGTGTGTGTGTGATGAATTGAAGATTTGATAGAAAATAGATAATTCATTCCGTCATTCAAGGTTTCGTCACATACAAAAACGAAAGAGTGAAATGTCTATTTGTGTGTATGTCTAAATAAATAATGAATATTAGTACTTTTTTCTCGCGAGCAAAGAAGAAAAAAAAGAATGACTTTTAAAAAACTCGTTAATAATTATTCTTACAGTTGTTAGATTTGCTATGATATATATATATATATATATATATATATATATATATATATATATATATGAATAAGAACGAAGAAAATAATTACAACGTTCAAAGCATTAAAACATTGTTCGGTATAAAATAGAGCAATTAATATGTATTATTAATTATTACTCTAAAACATGTGCAAACTACAAACTACTACAATATTGCACATAAATTAAATTACATAACAATAAAATATTTAAATTATGTAACAATAACAATAGCAATTCTACTATCTTCTTAATTTGCCCCATAGTAAAACTTATGCAAATGTAGAAATCCCGACTAATACTCTTTATCTAAATCTCTTCTTTATATTTGCTCTATCACATAAGTAAAAAATCTTCGGCTTAGTAAAATTTATATTGGTAATACACTGAACTATTTTAAAAAGCGTTTTTACAATCATCTCACATCTTTATCTAATAAGAACAAACAAAATATGACATCACTTTCTAAATATTTTTGGAAGATAACAGAGGAGAATACAACACCTAAATTTAAATGGAAAATTTTCAAACACTCTAGAATTTGTTGATCGGTGAACGATCCATGTTTCCTCTGTCTGCGAGAGTAAATGAAAATGATATAGGATATGAAAAGTGATAAATTACTAAATCAAAGACACGAAATTGTAATAAATTGTAAACATGTTAAAGAATTAACTTTACAATCCTGCCAGTATTACACCATCTAAATTATGAAACTACATAAATTGTAAACATTTTACAGTATAAACCTTGATATTTTCATAATTTACCTTTAACTATAAAATGGGGTGGGATTAACAAATTTTTGTTAATCTTCAAATATGAGACAGATAACTCTGTCTGCTTTCCCCTGCTCACTTCCTTCCATTCAAAAATTGTTAATCCCACACCATTTTTTTTCAGTGCATGGAAAATTTTGGGGGGCTTTTACCGGAAAAACTCTTTTAACAAATTTGAATTTGAATAAATAAAGTTTTGGCTTCAGCCGTTGCTGAAGAAGCGAAAAATTCCTCGTAGAAATGGCTTTCCAACGGATTTAATTATCGAAAATTTTGTTTTTATATATATATACTATATATATATAAAATCTTTGTTTATATATATATATATATATAAGTTTAAAATTTGGTAAACACTGAATAGCCTCAGTCAATTGAACGCCATAGTCAGAGAATGTGTGTATTTGTGCGAAATTTAAGTAAGTTGCCCAATTGTTCTGTATCCTTTATTATTAAGAAAGTGCTCATTCCAAACGCGTAATACTTATTTTACAGAATCATCATTTTTCTTATCTAAAATAAAACGTTCAAATCTTCTCCTATATAGAATATAATACAGCCAGAACCTCATATCAAGACTCATCTCATAAACGTTTCAGATTACAGACTTATTGATCTACATTCATATTTATCTCTGGAGACACTTATTCATCGCTGTGAATAATTAATATATATTATTTTTCTCCACCATCTCTTATAGTAGTTGCTTTTATTGTAGACCTAACATTATCGCAACATCCTATATAAGAAAAAATCATTTTCTCTTGTCTCATTCCACAGAAATAAATATCGTTTTCTACAATTTCTTATTTCTCTTTAACTTACGCTTTCCGTCTGTCTGTCTGTCTCTCTCTCCCTCTCTCTCTCACACACATACAGATACACACACACACGCGCACAAACACACACACACTCTTTCTGTCCCTCACTCCCACACATACACACGCACACACACACACACACACACACACACACACACACACACACACACACATCTTTTCACTTTTCAGACAAAATTAATTTCATCACGTCCTTAATTTTTGATAAACATCCTAACCGCACCTAGTGTCTGAGAAATAAAGAATATTTACTTTCTCAAATCAGAGTTAAAATAGACGTTTATAAAATTCTCAATGTTTACTTTGTCAGTAAACAGAAAAGAAATGTGAGATTTAATATCCCATTATCTAATTCTCAATATGAACGCAGACAGTATATATATATATATATATATATATATATATTAATCATTTCACCTGTGATGTGCAGAGGGCTTCATAAATGTAAAAAGATTAATTAGAAAAGAGTGGGCAGTACAAACTAGTTAGAAAGGAACAATAGAAAGCTGAAAAAGCAGGTGCGATGATAGATACACAGGTGGAGAGAAAGGGAAGAAAGGGAAGGTTATACAGGGGTGGGGAGAGAGCTAGAGTCCAGTGGTTAGTAGATGAGTATTGACTTTGCATTTAAATTTCTGGAGGTTGTAGCCGTCAGGAAAGGAATAATACGGGAGCCAGTTCCACAAGCGGGAAGTGCGAGAGAAAAAGCTGCAGGAGTAGAATTGTCGTCTGCATTTGGCTAACCTGACTGTGAATGGGTGGGACCCAGTTGCCAGTCTGGTTGCACGAGTAAACACCTGTTGAGGAGGCATCAGTGACTTAAGTTCGTCTGAGAAGAAGCCATGAAAGTATTTATAAAACAGACAAAGGGAGGTCACATTTCGACGATGGGGAAGTGGCTGCAGTCGAGCCGCCAGATCAGTACCTATCACATTACAGACTCTCCTTTGGAGCTTGTCAAAAACACTGAGGAGAACGGCAGGGGCACCTGACCATAAATGGCAGCAGTACTCCATGCACGGATGGTTGACTTGTATATATGCAGGCTGGATTCAGGTAGAAAAAACATCCTGGATCGACATAGTGACCCAACCTTCTTAGCAGTAGATTTTGCTATGGATTCAATATAGTGGTTCTGTTTGAGGTCTGAGGACAGGGTAAGTCCGAGGAGACGTAGTGTATTACTCTCCGGGAGAATCGTTTGGTCCATGCTTATGGGAGGCAGGAGAGGTTGCCTGTAATGGTTGACAGCTTGGTCTTAGATGAATTCAAGTTGACAAGCCACTTCTTGCCCCAGTTTACCACAGAGTGTAGATCCTGTTCAAGGTCAGCAGCGAGATTATGTCTGTCTGCCACGAGAGTTTTCTTACTGGTGCGGGAGTATATTGTAGTGTCATCTGCATAGATGCCTACTTGGGACTTGATCTCATCTGGGAGGTCGTTGATGAAAATAAGGAAGCGCGTCGGGCCCAGGATAGAGCCCTGTGGGACACCAGCATTCGTGCTGTAGAACGAAGAGGAACGCCCATTCAGAACGACCTTCATTTTGCGGTTATTTAAAAAAGATTGGATTAGGTCAAGCAGGCGACCGGTAATACCATAACCACGTAGGTTGCATAGGAGGCCAGAGTGCCAAACCCTGCCGAAAGCATTGGAGATGTCCAGAGCAACCGCGCGTGCCTCGTCAGACTCATCAAGGGCCTGTAGCATGTACTCCGTTACGGTTGTTAGCAGGTAGGCCGTGGACCTGGCAAAGCGGAATCCATATTGCCTGTCGGAGAACAGTTTGTGGGCGGTGAGATGATGAACTATTTCAGCATTGATTATAGCCTCGAATACTTTCCCGAATATCGGTAGAAGACTGATAGGGCGAGAGTTGGATGGGTCCGAGGGTTCACCACAATTCTTAAATACAGGAACGACTGAAGAGAACTTCCAGCATGCAGGAAAGCAGGAAGCAGAAAGGCAGTAGTTAAATAGTTTAGAGAGGACAGGGGAAAGGTCATGAGCACACCTCTTAAGGACTATCACCGGGATTCCATCGTCTCCACACGCCTTATGGGGGTCAAGTTTTGAAATTACTCTGGATACTACTGTCGGGGTAATATATACGTCGTGCAGTTTGGCCTCAGTTCTAATAGGGACGTTGGGTGGGTGTACTCCAAACGAGTCGAATGTGGAGTTGGATGAGAATCTGTGGGCAAAGCACTCAGCTTTGTCCGCAGATGACTTGAGAACCTCAAATCCATGGATTAAAGGTGGTATTGAGGATTTCCTATAGTTGAGCACTCGTTTACAGATCTTCCAATAGTCCTATGATCCGAACTTGCTGTCATCTATGTGCTGTCGCATTCTCTCAGCAAACAACTGTTTGGCGTCATTTATGGTTCTCTTGCACTCATTGCGAGCAGATGTGAACAGGCGCCTATTGTGATCAGTTGACTGTCTCCGGAATAGACGGAAGTAATGGTTCCTGTGTGCAATGGCGGCTGAGCAGGCCGGAGAGAACCACGGAGTGGAATGAGGTTTTAAGCAATACATCCTGGTGGGTATGAAGGCATCAATGCCAGCTTTCACCCATGACAAGACCTCAGAGGCACAGTCATCAACTGATAGTTCGAACATCGCGAAAGGCATCCCTGTCAGGTTTTTGGTAGAGGTAGGAGGCCCTTTAGGTTGGGGGCTCCTGGGGGAGGTGAGATTGGAAAGAAATACTGAGAGGCTACAGCGTGGTCGGAGTTGCCGAGAGGGCACAGCTGCGAGACTTGACAGGCGTCAGGCGCAGAGGTGAAACATATATCTAGCAGTGAGGAATGACCCGAGGGAGTGCTTGGGAAGCAAGTGGGGAAGTCCACCACTTGCGTAAGGGATTGGGAAATAGCAAAGTTCATGGCGTGAATGCCCGCCGGATCAGTAACGGCGTTTTCAAGTCACTCAGAGCATTGAGGTCTCCAAATACAAATATGTGGGCGAATGGGTGATAGAAAATAGCCTTATCTATGTCGTCAGCAATGCTATCTAGTAGGGAGCAGTCAGGAGTTTACATCTAGGGAATGTAGTAGCCAGATAAGATGCTCTACTTCACAATAATGTTTTTCGTGCTATTCAGCTACAATTTTAACAAGAGGAATAGGTGCATTTTCGTCCTGAAAGATTTGATTTCACCACAGGAAACAATTCTGAATCATAGGATAATTGTGATCGCTTAATATCTGTAAAAGGCATCAATTTTAGAAAAACAATGAAATACTACTAATATTAAAACTCCAGGCAGGCTTTTGAAAGTTTAATTATATTTTGTAAATTATGCTATTTCGTCATTCTGTGTTTTTCTTCTTTTGTCTAATTCCTGTATATATTCCTTCCCAAGAAAATAAAATATACAAAAAATCAAGAAATATAATTATTTCTAGAAATTCTTATCTCAGCAATGGTAAAGTTTATAGAGTTCATAGGCGTTAATGTAGTTTGCAGAATTTGGAATGAATGCAGAGAAATAATCATCTTATATAAATAAATAAGCGGAAAAGTTAAAGAAAGTTTGCCTTCCATCAACCTCTACATATACACCTGTGTACGTTAAGAAAAAAAAAACTAAGAAATACTATTTTCATAGCAGATTTCTTTTTTTAAAATCATATCACCCCAAGCAAGGCGGTAACATCACTGATGCGCATGGGGCTACGTAAGAGTGAAAAGATTGGAAAAAAGAAAGCCGGAAACCACATCCTAAACATGAAAGAAGGGATGAGCCTCTTCACCTGTTCAAGAGACGTGGGATGGAGTGTCAACCGGGCGATAGTTTAGTCTATCTACTCCAATTGAAAAATACAAAAGAAAAGAATAAAAAGATTGGAAAAGAGAAGGCCGGAAACCACATCCTAAACAGGGAACAAGGGATGAGCCTCTACACCTGTTCAATAGACGGGGGTGAAGTGTGAACCGGGCGATAGTTTAGTCTATCTACTCCAATTGAAAAAGAAAAAAAGAAAAGAATAAAAAGACTGGAAAAGAGAAAGCCGGAAACCACATCCTAAACAGGGAACAAGGGATGAACCTCTTCACCTGTTCAATAGACGTGGGTGGAGTGTGAACCGAGCAATAGTTTAGTCTATCTACTCCAATTAAACTACTCCAGATTCATATATACATGTGCCCAAACAGTGATTTATGCATATATTAATTTTAAAAATTAGTGTCTCGTGTCAGCGTACATAGAAATGCCTGTAATAATATAAGTACGTGAAAGAATTCATTTTAACTCTCACAAAAACATGACTGCCTTAACATTGGGGAGATATCATTTTTCTTTTTTTTTTTTAATCGTATCACCCCAAGCAAGGTGGTAACGCCACTGATGTGCAGGGGGTTACGTAATAGAGAAAAGATTGGAAAAGAGAAAGCCGAAAACCACATCCTAAACAGGGAACAAGGGATGAGTCTCTTAACCTGTTCAATAGACGTGGGTGGAATGTGAACCGGGCGATCGATGGATCTATCTACTCCAATTGAAAAAAACAAACCAAAAAAAAACCAAACAAAGTGACAAGATTAGAAAAGAGAAAGCCGGAAATCACATCCTAAACAGGGAACAAGGGATGAGCCTCTTAACCTGTTCAATAGATTTTAAAATCTTATTACTCTCTTCCGTCAGAATCTTCGGCTTATTCTCCACGCTGAAAAACAGAAAGCCTTCATTAACGTCGGTAGTTTTCCCGCGGATAATTGATTCTTTAGGTTAAAAATACATTGACGATATATGTCAAATACTTTTTGACGCTCTGAAGAGCTGGAGCACGATCCAAATAAACATTCTCAGTGTTCGTGTGGAGAGCGTTCGGTTTGGGTGCCTTCGGGTGCCTTCGTGGTTTCGCCAAAGGGTAGAATCACGACTGGGGAAAGACAGATATTTTTGGTCTGGCTATATGGCCGGGAAGACCCGCATTAAAAATGACCTTGTGTCACATTTCGTCTTAAGTGGGAAGGTGACTCAATACTGTTGCAGTTGACAATTGCCTCTGCTACTATTGACACTGTCAGCTCTCTGCCTTCGGGCGGAGAGCGCTCTCTCACTTCGGGCAGGGAGCACTAACCCAGTCGTGATTTTGCCGAAGGATAGAATCACGACTCTGGAAAGATAGACGGATATTTTTGGCCGGGCTATATTGCCCGGAAGACCCACATTAAAAAGACCTTGCCTCACATTTCGCCTCAAGTGTGAAGCTGACTAAAGACCGTTGCAGTTGGCAGTTGAGAGTATTCGTAGAGATCCGTTACAGTTATCAGAGTTTACCGGAACTGATACGTAAATTACCGAGGGATACCAAACTTACCCACCGACTACCTCATCAGAAGTCAGGCTAACTCTGAGCTTCACTCAGCTAGAATAATCTACACGGATATACCATTTCCACGACTTCACTTCAAGACTTGGATATATTTATTTCTTACTAATAGTATTCCTGGATTTACTAATCTGCGTTCAATTTTGTATATTACATTTAATATAACCTACTTTTCTATCTCCATATCTGTTTTTGTTGTTCATTTTTTGTGCGGATTCTCACGCGGAATACACAACAATTTCAAATAGAGAAAACACCAGACATCAACACCAAAAGAAAGTGTCAAGTTGTCATTTTATATTAATGAAAATACGGTAGAAATTTTGGCAATGTTGAGATAGTAATGTTAAAGTAGCCGTTCTATAAAGAAAATGTTCGATATTTACTGCTCAGAAATGATCATTAGAGTTGTTTGCAATTTATTACATTTCAAGACCTTGTGTCACATTTCACCTTAAGTGGGAAGCTGACTGAATACCGTTGCAGTTGGCAGTTGCCTCTGCTACTATTGACATTGTCAGAAATTTGGTATTCTCAAACGTTTAAATATTATACATCTTTCTTGTATTGATTAGAGCTTCTTACGATATATTTTATTTCTGATAAAATGGAAAATTATACCATAATCTTGTCATTTTTCTCAATTCAAGTTAAGATACTACATATTTTCCCGTTACAGCAATAAGAATTGCTCAGGTGATGTAATTTCGTTTATGTGTTAAATCTCATTATGATTCTGTAGAGCTAGTATTATTTAAGGTTAAACAGAATTATTCATTTCAAGCCAATTTTAATCATACTACTGAGAAATTAGATTTTAGATTTTTTACGACTTGGCGTAATATATTATCTTGAACGGTGCATGTACATCCGGCCGTTGATGAAATCGACAAAATGACAAGAATGTGGTTGACAGATATATACCGCCGTAAATAATGTCAACAAAGTGCAAAGAAAAAAAAACAAGCGGCAACCTGCTCGAAAAGCAATAGAAAACATGCTGCGATTGACAGAGACATCCGACCGTAAAATTAAAAAAATGATCATACGAAAAAGCAAAAATGCGGAGGAGTTTTAAGACTATATAAAGACCAGAAATTGTGGCTGGAAAGGAGAGATTGGCTAACGATTTCTGATGACTGATTTACATGTGCGATTTCATTCCGGCTGTAATCCTGCTCTACATAAGCGACACCGACGAAGAATAAAAATATATTTTTTTTTTTAATCATCTCACCCCAAGCAAAGCATTCCACTGCCACTATTGCGCATGGGGCTACATAAGGGAAGGTAAAGAGAAGGAGTGGTTAGACATAGGGATGTCAGGATTAAGGTGACAGATGAGTAAGTATAGCGAGGATGAAGGTTGGGCAGATGGGAAGAGTTTGATAGAATGGGAGCAGGTTAGTGTGTTAGGAGGTGTCTATTGACCTTACATTTAAACTCTTGGAGATTGAAGCAATCGTTTGGAAGAGAATTATATTATTTATGCATATTTGTTCCTTATTGTTCATCCAGATCCAGCGGTAGTTTATAACATTAGGGACCATGAATTATATCCATATAATAAATTGACGGTGCTGTTTAACAATATGAATTTTTCGGGTAAATAATTTGATTTTGTTGCATTTTAAAGTGACACGCACATGTGTCACGAGGTAAACTTTCCTCTATTCAATTTCATCATTCTTTCTGTATTAATGTTGCTATGACTGAATTATACATGGGGATATTTGAAGTGTTTATAATATATCAATTCCATATTTTGAATTTGTAAATGGTTGGGGTTCATGTGTCATTTCAACTGCTATTTCAGTTCCAGATCCTAGTTTCTTTTTGGAAATGATTATCTCGTGTTATAATTCTTGAAACATTGTTATAGCATGTTGGTGGTTTGTCTATGTTCATTCTTATCCCAGTAAAAACACGTTTGTCATCAGTGTAAGTTGCACCTATCGCCGATATTCTGTCTTTTACATGGAAAGTAATGACGTTTATGTGCATACTATTCATATGCCATACACTGAGCTCTAAAGACTAAATCGATAAAGGTAGCTATCCCAATCAAGTAGGTTGTTTTGAAGTCAAATGATGCAATAGCAAGACTATTTTTACTGCGTCGTTTTTACGATTCCCTATTATGTCTTTCATAATTACCGCTTTTTGTCAAATTGTGAACAATTTAGACATCTTAGATTCGTATTATTATAGGACTGAATGTTTAAACGTACGTCTAAAGGCATTGGGATAGCGGAAAACGCCTTACAAAACAGAAAATTTCCGTTAGAAATTAAAAGAAAGACTCAACTATTATGAAATATCAGTTGTACTACATAACAGAGAATGCTATACCTTTTTGTCACAGTTGAAGAAGAGAACTGAAGCAGCAGAAATGTTGTTCTACAGAAAGATGTTGAGAATGACGATGTTCTACAGAAAACTGCAACAAAAACAACACTTCTACTTCACATCAAAAAGAGACAGTTGAAATGTCTTGGTCACATAATTAGCAGAGAATGCTTGTAAAATCTGATACTCAGGAGAAAGATTCGAAGGAAGAGAGACAAAGGAAGTCAATGCTCAACTTAATCGATAGTGGAAAGAAGTTTGGGAGAGATGGCAAAATGTAAAAGTTATTAAACGCTGCAAATGACAGGAAATTATAGAGAGACATGATCATCAATGTTCTGAATTGACACAACACATAGGAGAAGGAAGAAAAAACGTAACTACACAGGTAGAGAGCACATTGGTAAAGACACCCTAATTGATGTTATATAATACTTTTAAAAGATTATAAACTGAATGAAACTTAGTGTCGCATTAACGTGGGTGGATCAGTCAGTCAGTTAAGGGCCATACGTGATACAAGCTTGGGTGATCATGTCTCGAAAGAGTCATGACTGACTGGGCAGAAGATTATCCCGCAATAGGTTGCCATTACTTTCTGCAGTAGAATGGTTGCCTGCCTAGGGTATAGAATCCAGTATGTCATGTTATTTAGCTTAGAACTGTAGGGAAGAGATGGATTAATACCTTTCCCAAGGGTATTTGTGCGTATGTGAATGCAAGGAATTCAATTGGAATTCGAACTCGGTTTCCCGAGTTCTCGTTTCACACTGACATCCACTGCACCACGACGCACATCCGGCCAGTGACGCTTATTACCACAAAATTTATATAAACACAAATGTTTTATAATTTATTAACTGACTCGATTATCTAAACTGATTTATAAATAGAACTTTGTCTGTGTGTGTGTATGTCTCTGTGTGTGTGTGTCCGTTACCTATAGACTTCGAAATGGCCGAACCGATTTTCTTGAAAATTTACACAATTGTACTATAAGCGTCTGCGAGTGTTCTTAGCTAAGTTTTGTGTCGAGGTACCACCGATAAATCGAAAAAACAAGGTTAAAGAAGGAGTGGTCTGATATTAATCAAATTTGATACACTCATAGATAAAGACATAAGAAACGATATTCAGAAGTTTCAATGTTGCAGTTCTTACAATAGTGCAGAAAATCGATAATATATATATATATAAAAGGCAAGATATTTGTGTGTGTGTCTGTTTGTCTGCCTGTATATCTGTATTTTTTCAGCCCTTTTATTTTAGTTTTTGCTTCGGGTTTGAATATTTGATATTGATACCAGGAAATCAAAATTTGACTTACATCCATTCATTTTTCTTTCAGTCTACGGTTTCGCTTTAACTGGAAACAACTATTGCTTTTTAGTCTTTCGTGCCAACGTCCAAAAAGTCTGAGCTCCTGGACCATGGATTAGTTTTAAAGCTTTCATTACACCCGAGCAACGCCGGGCTAGTATATATTAATCAAAACAAGTTCTTTTATCTCATTTTATTCTTATGAAAATAGTTTAGCAAAAATCGGCTTACGGTCAGATCAAGTTGAATCACGAATTCCCGAAGTTTAACCAACGTCGAATCTTACGAGTACATAGATGTGTGAACGCCTGTCTATAGTCGGTGTTGTTAGCTTGGTTTTGCATGTGATTATGACTCGGAGTTGTTAAACGGCGAACAATGGGGTTAGTTGTATTCAGTTGCGCGCAAATACCTTTGGAGTCGGTGAAAAACCTTCGCTCTCATTTCAACCAGAGTTGTTTTAGTAAAACATACATAAGCAAATTATTATTAACTCCAAAGGAGTTTTATAATTAGAAAATATATTTTCTAGCTTTAGATGACCTGTAAAGGGTTTATTAATTGTTAAAAACAAATCGATTTATCTTATAATGATCCAGGTAAGAACTTCTTCAGCAGCAAGTAAATACAATGCTTTCTTGAATGTCCTTTTCGTTTCAGAACGCAAACTGTGGAACTTTCCGCAGATTTCCACGAAAATGCTCTGACTATGAAGCAATAATGAAGTGCTTTCTCAGTAGCTTCCTCTCGGCTTTTATGCAGTTCTTAATAATCTTTTAATATTTTATTTTATTTTAATGTTTTTCCTCTTCATCCTAGCCTGGTTGCCACTGAAGTCTATAGATCCTGTATAACGGAGCTCACTGATGGTATTTTGTATTGATTCACCCCAAGCAAAATGACAACGCCACTTAGAGGCAAGAGGCTACTAGGAGAGAGCAATAATAAAGTGGCTTTAAAATTAATGAACATTATAAAAAATGGTAATACTTATGTACATTTTAATGAGCAAATAACTTAAAAAACTATATCTCGTTACTAGTATGCCACGAAATTTTTTGGGGAAAACCAGACATACTCTTAAAATTATCCTACCCCTTCGACAAAAGTAGCAGTAAAAAGATAATTCACTCATTACAAACTCTGAGAAAGAGTTAGTCTACTAATACATAACTTTTGTTAATAAACATGTGTATATAAACAAACAAATCTAAATAAAAATAAGTTTGAATATGTATTTTTTAAGTATCATCTGCTTCGAAATTAGAACACAATTCATCTCTTGAGAATTAGTTTAATTTCTAGTACTATGATCTGCAAGAGCAGTTTGATAACCAGGTTGAAAAATACTGCACTGACAGAGACACAGAGAATAAAAATATTAATAAACACTTATTTACAATTGATTATGTACTCAAACGGGAAGTAAGCATGGGTAGCGATTCTTCCTTTTTTTTTTCTATGTGCACTATCCTTTCAGGAAGTAAGCGATCATGGCTTTCCACGTCATAACTTTCCACGTCTCCCTATTCCTGGTAGCTCTTAATATGTTTTCTCCTGTTACTCCACGCAACCCACGTTCCTTCATCCACCTGATCAGGCCCTTCAAATATGTTCTCCACTACCTTCCTCTGTCTCTTTTTTGTTCTATCTAGCCTGTCAGTATCGGGTTCTCCAAGCCCTCCTTCCTCATAGCATGTCCCAGGATCTTCAGTTGTTTCTTTCTAAGGCTAACTATTAGTTTTCTTTTCAATGCTATTCTTACCAGAACCTCATCATTGCTCACATGTTCGGTCCATGACATCCGCAGCATCCTTTTGTAAAACCACATTTCCGCTGCTTCAAGTTTTTTCTTCATCTTCGATTATATTGTCCAGCATTTGTTGCCATATTGATGAACTGTCATCACATAACAATCTAGCACTCTCTTCTTTGTTTCTAGGGAAATTTTCCTTTGTCTTAGTACTTTACTCAGCTTCTGGAACGCGTCCTTCACCATGCCAATTCGCCTTCGGATCTCTGTGTCGCACTTTCCATCTCCTGTTAGAACACGTCCTATGTATTTAAAGTTTTGTACTTGCTTGATTCTAGTATCCCCTACCTGTATTTTGCTTTTTGGGTTGTACCTTTTGCTGATGACAATGCATTCAGTTTTCTTGCTGTTTATGTGTGGTTCTTTTTTGTCACTCTCCTCAGCTACCTTCTTTAAGAGGTCCGGTAGTTGCTCGGCCCAAAACAATGATAGTAATTTCAAACCCTCCCGAAACAGCAATGTGGCTTTCAATGTCTTAACTACAGAAAAATCACTTCTTCTGCATTTTATCACCAGTAAATTTATCCGTATTGTATAACACTAGTTTAATAAGATTAACAACAATTTAGATTTAGCTTATTATTTTTTAATTTTCATATTCTTTGGAAATTTAAAAAGAATGACTTATTCCAAATTGCAAAATAAAAAGAAAAGTCAGGTTATTTTTCTATACTCCTGTTTTGTATATAAGAATGTCCTCAAATGAAGTTTGTACAGCTCTGGCCAAAAGTTTTGCAACACTATGTAAAATTATAGTTTCAGATATCATTGATTACCGAAAGTGAATGAAACTGTGAATAATCAATAAATACGATGCGTTTAATTTGCTTATGCAAATTTTAAGTGATTTGCATGAGCGAGTTCTCGACTCTATGAAATGAGAATGAATATTTTTTCTGGGGAGAAGCAAAAAGAAGAGCGTAGAGTTTGGTCCTATTTTCTTTTTGACTCACATAATGATATGTCGCCAAGTATAAATGAATAACTCAACAACAGAATCAAAATATAAGTTGTATTCCGCGGAAAGATGGTTAGTATGTACAGAAGTGATTAGTAATATTTACAATAGAAAGATACAAGAGTCCAATCCGTCGAAAGGCGTGTGTATACGTGATTACTTCCGGTACGCCACCGGAAGTGTGACTAACTCTTCACTGACTCGCACTGACTCTTCAGTAACTCATTAGAGACTCTCAAGTGACTCTCTACGACTCATTATTGAGTTGTCCCTCCCAGTAAGGGCAACATGTGACACATGGTCAGTTTTGACTGGGATTTCCGGGCTATATGGCCCAGCCAAAAAATATCTGTCTATTTTTGCCCAGTCGTGTCTCTACACTCCGGCGGAACCACGACTGGGTTACTGCTCTCTGCTCGGAAGCAGAGAGCGCCCCCCGCCCGAAGGCAGAGAGCTGACAGTGTCGTAGAGTCGTTCAGCGACTCTCTACGAATCTCCTGTAGAGAATCCACCACTGCTATATAAAGCAATGGGAACAGTCCATTTGTAGTCAAATAGGAGCGGCGCCCTAACACCCGCTTCCTAAGACTTTTGCATCGATCGTATTTTTTCTTTTTCGGGTTTACCGACAACTGGTGTGTTAATTTCCTTTTGCGGGTGGATTTCCTGGTACTACCTTCTTGTACCTGAGGCATTTGTAGCTCGAAAGTATCAAAAAGATCTTCCACATTTTCATCCATCTCTTCAGGCGCAACATTTGTCTCTTCCGAAAATCTTTTTCTTAATTGATTAACATGCCTTCTATGTTCAAATTTCAGTCCTTGCACCACATAGAGCATGTTTCCTATACGTCCTTTAATTTTGCCTTTCATCCAGGACGTAGTGTTGTTTTTATAGTTCTTGAAAAACACTTTTTCATTCACCACAAATTTTCTTTTGGGTGTGCTTACATTAGGTGTATCAGCTTTCTTTGATGGAATTAGCTTATCAAAAATCGTACTTTTCTTGCGGAAATTAATTCAACTGGCGACAGCGCTGATGGTGCTGCTTTGTTCGGCGTAATTCTGTATACCTGTAGGAATAACTGTAAAGCCGTTTTCGTGGGCGTCCCCGTAGCCTTCCTTAATGCTCTCTTTAGGGTATCCATGAATCTTTCAGCTAGACCATTGCTACGTGGGTGATAGGGTGGAGTGGTTATATGTTCCACTTGAAATGTATCGCAGAATTCCTTAAACTCTTTTGATGTAAATTGTGACCCGTTGTCACTGACAATTGTGTCTACTACACCAAATCTTGCGAAAAACTCATGGAGTCTGTTTATAGTATTTTTTTACTGTGGGTTGTTTCATCTGAAAAACTTCCGGCCACTTGCTGTAGCTATCTACGACAATCAAGTAATACGTTTTACCCATTGGACCGGAAAAGTCTATGTGCAGTCTCAACCACGTTCTATCCGTTTTCGGCCAAGGCTTTTGTAGTACTTGTGGCGATTTCACCGCCAGCGCACAACCCTCACATTTTCCAACCATGGCCGCAATGTCCGCGTCCATGCCTGGCCAGAACACGTACGACCACATTAAACTTTTCATTCGATTCACACTGGGATGACCCTTATGAAAAACTTTCAGTATTTTCCTCTGTAACACTTTAGGAATTACAACTCTTTCGCTGTAGAGTAATACGTTGTCGCACGTAGAAAAAGTTTCTGCCATTCGTTGGTCTTTTTCCAGTAATTTATTTTTTACATCTTTGATGTAATCGTCTTTTGACGCTTCCTTTTTTATATCTGCTAATGACACCGGTAAATCTCTGATAGTTCCAGTGAGAGTATTCTTCACTTCCATTTCAGATTTTAATGCTGCTATAACGGTGTCCTCTAAAGGTTCGTTTGACTTCGGAATGAGTCTCGACAACCCATCCGCGTGTCCAATTTTTGTTGATGCTAAGTGTTGTAAGTCAAAATTGTAATTTAGAAGCAAAGTATCCCATCTCAGTAGTCTATTTGCAGTATATGTTGGGAGTCCCTTTTTGGATCCGTAAATGGTCAACAACGGTTTATGATCCGTCTGCAATGTGAATTTCCTTCCATGAATATATCTGTGAAACTTTGTTACTGCAAGCAGTATTGCCAGTGCCTCCTTTTCGATTTGTGAGTACTTTTGTTCAGCCGGGAGCAGTGTTCTGCTTGCATGTGCAATCGGCTTTATTTGTCCATCCTTCCACTTGTGTAATATACATGCACCAATCTCATATGTGCTAGCATCGCAAGCGATTACGATGTCTAATTTGGGATCGTAGTGAGCTAAAAATAAATCTGATGTAAGTCTATCTTTTATCTCCTTAAATGCTTTCTTGCAATCCTCAGACTAGCACCATACTTTATCTTTTTTTAGTAGCTCATTTAAAGACGCACGCAACTTGTGCAGATTTGGAATGAACTCCTGATAGTAACTCACCAAACCTAGAAAACTTTGCAATGTCTTTACGTTTTTTGGATCTGGCATATTTCGAATCGCATGGGAGCGATTTGGGTCTGGCTTTGTCCCATCTTTATTGATAACATGACCCAGATATTTAATTTCTTCCAGCAACAAATCACATTTGCTTTCCTTTATCTTCAAGCCATAATTCCATATTCTTCTGAAAACTTCCCGTAGGTGACCCTTATGTTCTTCGACAGTTTCGCTTTTTATTAGGATGTCATCAAGATATGCGATCGCGAAATCTAATCCTGCCAGCATAGTGTCCATTGTCTGCTGGAACACCGCCGGTGCTGTTTTTATTCCGAACGCCAACCGTTCGTATTTGTAAAGCCCCTTGTGAGTATTGATGCACAATAGCTTTGAACTTTCATTCTCCACTGGAATTTGAAGATATGCGTCGCTAAGATCTATTTTTGAAAAAACCTTCCCGCCATTCAGCTTAGAAAATACCTCCATCGGGCTTAGTAGAGGGTAGTGATAATCCTCAATGGCATTGTTTAGTCCTGTCGAAAAATCAGCGCATATTCTAATCTCTCCCGTCTTCTTTTTTACGTAAACAGCAGGTGCGGCCCAATCGCTATAGTCGACTTTTGTTAGTACGCCTATTTTTTCTAGTCTTTCAAGGTCAGCGTCAATTTTATCAATAGCCGCATAAGGCGCGTTTCTCTTCTTTTT
The DNA here is from genome assembly GCA_037127315.1 of Ascarosepion bandense. Taxonomy (NCBI): domain Eukaryota; kingdom Metazoa; phylum Mollusca; class Cephalopoda; order Sepiida; family Sepiidae; genus Ascarosepion; species Ascarosepion bandense. The sequence continues at coordinate 2,612,750 of JBBBDQ010000676.1, read as the reverse complement.
GAAGAAGTAACCTTTTCTTTTAATTTGATTATCGCCGACGTTTTGGTACATCTGCCCAAACCTTCAGAGAATACTTCCGGGAAATCTTTTTTTATCTCCTCCTTTAGTATTGTTGTCACGTCAGACGAGTCTTCTCTTATATTTTTGCAATAAGAATTTATGGGAAGATCCCACAAATTAAATTCACTCATCCAGTCAGTGCCAAACAGATTATTCGTTCCTTTCATAACGAACGTTTTCAGTCTTTTTGTTTGGTTGTGAAAATTTACGTTGAGAATTAGCTCACCTTCAAATTTGATCCTCTTTCCAGTCACCGTTTTAGCCACTTTACTAGTCTTCATCAACCTTGGTTTATTTAACTTGTACCAGGTTTTCATATTTATGATACTTATATCCGATCCACTATCAAGCTGCATTCTCACCGGTTTTTTAAATATTTTCACTTCTAAATATTTTCTAACGCCGTGGTTTTGCTCATATGATCTGGTTAATTTTACCTGCGATTTACGTCTAAATCTACACTTAGACATTTTGTGACCTAGCTTATTACAGTGTCTGCATTTTTTAAATTTGAACGGACAGTCACTGCGCCAGTGCCATTCTCCACAAGCATAGCAAGCTTTTGGGGGAAGTCTTTTTTCAAAAAAAAATTTTTTCCCCCAAGGGCGAATGATTTCTTCGTCTTGGAGACGGAGAACGAAAGTGTGACTTGCGATTTATCTTTTTTACATTGGCTACAGCTGATTCCTGTATTTTTTTTTTACGTCTTCCTTAATACTTATACATTTCTAGCAATAATCCGCCAGATTTTGCAGAGATATGTTTTGTTCGTTCTCCAACTTTGTCAAAATTTTTCTCCTCATCTCGCTGTCTTTCCCTGACACCAGACCTTGCACGAAAATTAAACATTACTGAGGAGTAACCTGATTTTTTTCTCCGAAGACCATGACTTACAGTCGATTTCAAAAAGTCCTGGTATCTATGGTAATACTTTCAAAAGTTTTGTCTTCGTCTGGATTATAATTGAAAGTTTCAATAGTCGACCGGATGGTGTTTTGGGAGAACGTACTCTCATCTGAGTTTTTATTCTTCTCTAGAATTAACCCTACGAGTTCTTCTTGCCATTTTTGTTGTTTTTCGTCACTTTCTAGACGTAACTGCATCATCTTCTCCTGTAGTTCCAATTGCTGTTTTTGGAATTTTTCCTCCATTATTTTTTGTATCTGTAATTGCTGGTTTTGGAATTTTCCCTCCCTTCTTTCTTGTATCTGTAATTGCTGTTGCATTTGACATTTCAACAGTTCTAACATGGACGCTTGAAATTGTTCCATTATTACAATTTCTTTATACGGAGGGGAAAAACCCGAAATTTCAACCTCCTCGACAGAAAAAAATTTCACCACAGACAAAAATAGAAACATATAACTTACGCTTTCTTTGCCGTGTAATAATTCTCGTCAACGCAGTCAATGGTGTAGTACGTATATTTTTCAGAAGTATTTTCGCGTATGACCCGCGAAACTTTTTTCTACGTCCAATTGAAATCTTTGTTTCAATTTGAAATTCTTCGTCCACTATTGTATTGTGGGACGCGTTTTGGTTTCTTCTTTGAGATCTCTTCGTCACCACCGTTATGTGTGGGACGAATTTTGTTTCCACTTCTGCGTAAATTCGAAGCAATTCGAAGTAACTTTGTTGCCACTATTATGTTGTGTGACGAATTTTGGTTTTCACCTCCGCGTAAATTCGAAGTAATTTAAAGTATCTTCGTCGCCACTGTTAATGTCGTGGGACGATTTTTTCTTCCAACAACTTCGTCGCCACTGTTATGTCGCCAAGTATAAATGAATAAGACAACAATAGAATCAGAATATAAGTTGTATTCCGCTGAAAGACGGTTAGTATGTACAGAAGTGATTAGTAATATTTACAATAGAAATATACAAGAGTCCAATCCGTTGTAAGACGTGTGTATACGTGATTACCTCCGGTACGCCACCGGAAGTGTGACTAACTCTTCACTGACTCGCACTGACACATTAGAGAGTCTCAAGTGACTCTCTACGACTCATTATTTAGTCATCCCTCCCAGTAAGGGCAACACATGCACATGGTCAGTTTATATCTGGGCTTTCCGGACTATATGGCCCGGCCAAAAAATATCTGTCTATTTTTCCCAGTCGTGCCTCTACCCTTCAGCGGAACCACGACTGAGTTATTGCTCTCTGCTCGGAAGCAGAGAGCGCCCTCTACCCGAAGACAGAGTGCTGACAGTGTCGTAGAGTCGTCAGTCTAGTGACTCTGTACGACTCATTATTGAGTTGTCCCTCCCAGTAAGGGCAACATGTGACACATGGTCAGTTTGGACTGGGATTTCCGGGCTATATGGCCCAGCCAAAAAATATCTGTCTATTTTTGCCCAGTCGTGTCTCTACCCTTCGGCGGAACCACGACTGGGTTACTGCTCTCTGTTCGGAAGCAGAGAGCGCCCCCCCGCCCGAAGGCAGAGAGCTGACAGTGTCGTAGAGTCGTCCAGCGACACCGTACGACTGTATTTACTAGCCTTCCCACGTAGGCTGGATGTGACACATAGTCATTTTATTGTGGGTATTCCCGGCCATATAGCCGGGCCAAAAAATGTCTGTCTATTTTTCCCCAGTCGTGGTTCTACCCTTCGACGGAACCACGACTGGGTTATTGCTCTCTGCTTCCGAGCAGAGAGCAGACAGTGTCGTAGAGTCGTCAGTCTAGTGACTCCGTACGACTCTCCTGTAGAGAATCCACCATTGATATATATAGCAATGGGAACAGTCCATTTGTAGTCAAATAGGAGCGGCGCCCTAACACATAACCACATGGCCTGGTAATTCACCTGATCTCAATCCCATCGAAAATTTATGGTCCATCCTGGAACCAAAGGTGCGTGAAACTGCTGCAACAACATGAATTGAACTTGAAGCTGTTCTACAAAGATTGTTGAACTATTAATTCTAATTGTTTAAAATACTAATTGATTCTATGCCAAAGCGAATAAAACTTTTTATTAAAAATAGAGGCACATAAAGTATTGAATTTAACATCAAAATTTAACATGCATGATAATACATAATTTCTTTTATTTGAAAGAGTTTAAATTATTTTATTAATGCTAACGCAAAAATAATTGTGTTTTGTTATCGATAACTTGGATTTTTTATGGTGTCGCAAAACTTTTGGCCAGAGCTGTAGATATCGATATATTTCTTTCTATCTCCTGCTATTCTGTCTGATTTCATATTAACAGGAGAAATCATTTTACATAAAAACAACTGATGTGTTGAGATGCTGCATTCACGTGTCATTATATAAGCGGAAGAACACTTATTTCCGCATCTTTTTGTCACCTTCCACTTGAGCAAACTTACAACAACGTTCATGCCGGCAAAGAATTTTTCATCTTCTTTTCTTTTCTCAGTTTCTCTCTCTCTCTCTCTCTCTCTCTCTTTCTCTCTCTCTCACTCTTTCTCTCTCTCTCTTTCTCTCTCTCTCTCTCTCTCTTTCTCGTTCATCTGTTCGTGCTTTCTCCTTCTCTTTCTTCTCATTGTATTCGCCATTTTTCTTTAGCCTCCATTTCCCATGTCAATCAATTTTATAATGATTAATGTTCATAGCAAGAATACAAGTTTGATCATGCAACTTGTAGTCTACTTTCTAAAGTTATTTGCATATCATCACCGTTTCGACCTATTTTTAGCGTCATACCGGCGAAAAGAACATTAAATATAGTTAATCTTTAATTTTTGCACAGAGGCAAATTTCTCATTTCTCTCCCTCCTTTTCCTCTACTGTCTATCTACCTAAGTCTATCTGATACAAAAGTATAGAATATGTTTTTCAAAGTATTCTATATTCCATAAGGGTTACTGCTAGGCCAAAAGATGTAACCCAAAATTTACTATTGCTATGGGATTATATGAATCAGCCGTAGTGCCGATTCAGATTTGTTTTCGACATGAAAATCACTGGAGTATAGAGATGAAGATGTAAATCTTCATAAAACAAGTCCACGAAATATAGACCGATTGAAAAAGGATTTGATAAAGATGTTAAAGATCGTGAGCTAAATATTACCACTGCCACTAATGCTAGAGAAATCAACATTCTTGCTGAGAGCTTTCACTTAAATAATGGCCAATACAAAGCGTAAACTGAAGATTTATATACTGTTGGGGGCGCTTTCCACCTTTCCACGGAAATGAACTATTCGAATCACTATATAAAATAGTAGTTATTATACCTCGAGTAAGGAAGTCGAGTGAACGAGCCAGTCGAGTATTTCCGGTATTGCACCAGATGTGTTCTACTAGTCAATCTATCACGTCTCTACGACGATACTGTATACTAATTACCTTGTTCTGTATTCTACTAATCCTCACCTCATGTAAATACTTCTCTTTCCTGTCAATACACCTACTTTTATACTATTACGTTGTTTTGTATTATTTCACAAAATTCTGTTACCCGACGTAACATATACAATAGACAGGTCAGCAACGAATTAAACCACCCTCATAGAATTCTACATACTTTGCATAAATCAGTCCAAGTTAGATTAATACACTAGCAATAAGGAAATATTTGATAAAATGATTAACTGAAATATCTAAGAGTTTTTTGTATTTTATAATCATATCGCCCCAAACAAGGCACTTTACTGCCTCTGTTTTGCAGGGGTTACAAAGGAGGAAAGTTACGAGAAAAACTGACAGGTTATAGAGGGTGTAAGGAAGTAGGTAAGAGAAAGATAAGAATACTGATGAGATTAAAGTGCACGGAGAAAAGAAGCATGATAGAGAGGATGCAGGTTAGTGAGAGAGGAGATGACTATTGACTTTACATTTAAATTCTTGGAGATTGTAGCTGTCGGGAATGCAAGAAAAATGGAAGAGAATTTTAGAACAAAGCAAAGATAATGTAAATTTTGAGTATTTAGAAATAAAAAGATAAATATTAATACCGTGAGTTTATCATCAAATAGATTAACCCACATTTTAAACATTGTTACGGAGGATAGGGAAGAAGGTGGAAGCAGAGATAATGTGAAATGGATTCAAACTACAACAAATTGCATATATATATATATATATATATATATATATATATATATATATATATATATATATATTAAAAAAGGATTAATTCAAAGATGTTGAATGGCCATTTCGATATGAAGATCCCCACGGGGGACAACACATCACCTCAGCAACAGAAAAATCCTTTCAGAAACCCTATATTTGCTCTGTAATATTTTGTTACATGGAGCTCTCTTCCTGTATCATTTTTAATATTAAAATAAAATTTTTAATATTAATTAGGATCGGTTTTTTGGAATTTACCTTCCTGCTTTTTTCCCTTGGATTGAAGTATCTGAATCAAAATATATATATATATATATTCGTACACATTTCTCACAAAGACGCACACACACACATATATATATATATTAACAGTTTAACATATAATAAAATTCAAGTCTACAGCAACAGAGGACCTGTTGTGTTTCGGTGCCTGATTATTAGCACCTCGTCCATCAGTGAATATATGTGTATCTGCTTATATGCATATATATATATATATATATATATATATATATATATATATAAGTCTTTGTGTGTATATGTGTGTATGCGTACTTGTAAATTTGTGTGTATGTGAAGATATGCATAGTCATATGTGTGTCTATATATATATATAAGCATATATACACTACCGGCTATAAATATTAGGCGACTCCTGTTTTTTAAAGAATTAAATTATAATTATTTATTTCATACTATTTTTAGTATATATTTCCGAGTAGATAATTCTAAATGAAAATAGAATTGTTCTTATGTTAATATTACTTTGCAAAATTGTACAAGGCAAGGATGCAATAATGAAATCGTCCGAATCGCCCTGAATTTTCTTCATTTTTCATTGTTGAAACTGCAATATAGGTAATTATTAAATATTTATAAATTCATTTGATGCACATGTTATTGTGCAATATTTAATAAAAGAACAATTCTATTTTCATTTACAGTTATTTATTTGGTAATTGATATTAAAAAATAGTATGAAAAACATCAATTTTTTAAAAATAATGGGGTGACCTAATGATTATGGCCGGTAGTGTATATATAAATATTTTTTCTAAACATATACTGTTAAATATAAGTGACAATGAATGTCTATTATGTTTAATCACGAGCCGTTCTAAACGTCGTATTCTGGCTTTAATTTCAGTTGAAAATAAAGACAAAAATTCTTCAACATTTGGATAATTTTTTATTAAGTTGGTTCTAAGCTTAGAACGGCCCATGATTAAACATAATAGACATTCATTGTATCTTATATTTAACAGTATATGTTTAGAAAATTATTTGTTGTCTCGATACACTAAATATATATATATATATATATATATACTGTCTGTATATATATATATATATATATATATATATATATATACTGTCTGTATTTGTGTATATGTGTATATATAATATATAATTATGTGATATCAAAAGCTGAAAGGAAATGTGTTTAACATTAAAAGAGAAATTCCATAGATTGTATTGAATTTCAGTTCAACATTGAAAAATGCGGCCTTGTATATAAAAGTTGCTTGGAGCGTCAGACTGATTCACCGTGGAATATTGATCCCTTCATATTATCTTCAAGGGATATACCGGCAATATTAATCATCTCTCTCAATAAATACTGCAAATCTTAAATACTCCATTTATACGCACTTGTATCTACGTATGTCTCTTTTGATCTTTAATTTTACTTCAATCCTGAATGCTTCAAAGTCTATCTATCAGTTAAAATCCATAGGTAATACATGGTTGGGTGATCATGTCTCGAAAGAGACATCACTGACTAGAGATAAGATTTTCCCGTAGTAGGATTCCATTACTTTCTGCAGTAGACTGATTGCCAGCAAAGTCTATAAAACCCAATCTTTCTTGCTACTTAACTCATGGTTGGAGGGAGAGTAACGAATTAATACTTTTCCTAAGGGTATTTATGCATAAGTGAATGCTACGAATTCAACTTGATGAAACCTCAACACTCACAAACACGCCGATGCTGATGAAAATATTCAGAAACATTTTCAGGTCTTTCTTTTTTGTTTTTAGAATGTACTTGCGATGGGTGTCAGGATACCTTTATATCCATTAGGTGTTCATGAGAATCTGATCAGTTATTTCTTATTTATTCTATAACCGACACTTTTCACGCTATATTTTCTTTCATTTTTCTTTTTCCAAATACCTTTCACAAAGCAATATATATATATAATATCCGAGTGAATACAGTACGAAGAAAGAATTCTTACAACGTCTAAAACAATAATTTAAAACAGTGCTCGATATATGATATATAGCGCAGTGAATGTTTAATATAAATTATATTTTAGAACATGTACATAATTTTTCTATATATATCCACGACAAAGGTACATTCAAACGGTTTCCAAACTGTGATCTAATTCATAATTAAAAATTAAAAATTTAATAAGAAATAAATATTTCCTAAATCTAAAGTTAAGATTAAATATACAAATTTATATTAATTATAAAGACTCTGCTTAAATACAAAAATATCCGGCTCCACCCCCTACCGGTTCTTCTAAGAAATCCAAAGGATATAGTCAAGTCACAAGATAATAAAAACTTACATTCTAACAGCTAAGGTTAGATCTGTTTAGAAATCAAAGACTCTCATTAATCAAACACTTTAAAAACACTCTCTCCAAAATTCCAACGGTCAGAAAATTATTCCCCTACCAGTAACCCCCACCAACATCCCAAACACAACTGACCAAATATAAGAAAAGAGGCTTTCCATTTCTTTACATACCGCCTGATGAGACACTGAAGTTTCAATGTCGAAACAAATGTACCTTTGTCGTGGATATATATATATATAGAAAAATTATGTATATGTTCTAAAATATAATTTATAATATATATATATATATATATATATATATATATATGTGTGTGTGTGTGTGTGTGTGTGTGTGTGTGTGTGTGTGTGTGTGTAAAGCACAATCTAGTTCAAATCGGAGCTGATATCTTCCGACCCGAAGGCTCACATTCGTCAGGGTTATGTGGCTGTTGATTCCATCAGAATAATACTCTTACATGTCTGTTCAGTTCGGTCTAAGAAGCACTCTGTCCACGTCGTGTGTTAAACCCACTGGCTTTATGCATTGTTAGGAAAGCATTTCACCCACTTTGAGGAGGAAGACTATTGACTATACGTGGCGGTTCATTCATCCTTCGACTGCTCTTGCTTTTGATTATGCAGCGTGTGTCACTACCCCTTCTCACCAGAAAATTCCTGGTGGGAATTCCATTTAATGGCCAGGAAAAGTAATATATATATATATATATATCCGTGTGTATGTGATGCTATCATTCTTGCCACTAAAAAAAACTCGTAAATAGCAACACACACTACTTAGATTAATGTGCATATTCACATATGATCAATGTCGTCACCAGAATTCGATTTGACTTTTCTTTCATATCTAAGTCTGCTTCCCGTTCTTTATTTGAATTCTTTTTGTTTTCTTTTCCCTCTTTCATCTGACCTCTGAGTACGAGGAACATTCACAATCATACCATAGTGACAAACCTACAAACCCCTATAGATGCACATTCAAAACTAATTATGCACATACATACGTGTGTCTTGATCTGATATACAATGATGGATAGTTCCTCAACGCGCCACACTTCCTTCCAGATATCGAAATTAGAGCCGATACGAAGCGGATGTCCTGTTGAAGAGACAGGATGGGATCACTTCCTTTGGCACTCATCGTGTTGACCTCCTATCTCGATTTTGCAGCCAATTTATTGGCAAACCCTTTTCTTATGATAATGCTCGACGCGTATAGAGGCGTAATAATGGCCGACAATATTGTTCGTCTCCACACTTCCCCCGCCATAGACACATTTTCTCGCCTTCGCTTCACATTTAATTGCCATTTTCATACGTCAAGCTGTTTTATTTTAGAGTCATTTTCGGAATATCTCTATAGAAATGAGACCAAAAATAGGACGCGATCTATCACAATGTTTTACAAATTTTTTTAACAAAAATCTTCAGTGAAAATAATGAAAATAAATAAGAAAAAATCGCCATCTAAAGAAATGTGCATTAAGTGTATATCTGATCTTGTTTTTGCAAAGTGGCAGAAGTATGGTCGGACATAAAATCCGTGTAGACGAAATTAGTGAAGGCTACTCATAGACGGGCTTTATCTTGAAACAGTAGTTATAATTTCATTATTATTTTCAAAAGAAAAGCTGCTAAAATCAACATGTATTAAAGAAATTCTGAATAGGCTTTCTAAAATTTTGAATTCATTATGAAGGAATTTCGATATCAGCTGAGAAAGAATTAAGAATAATGAAAAATGTTAATAAAAATTTGCTCGTTTTACGAAGGATTAGGATTTCATTAATGTTTCTTCTTAAAATGTCTCTGTGCTGATATAGATATTTCTTTGTTTGTAAAATCCACCCTTTTGTCTTCGGATACATATTTTTATACGTACTTTGATAAAACAAGGGAATTTTGTGAATCTAGATATTAAATCTTTAAATTAAACTCTGGGATCTGCTTTATGATGCAGTGGATATTGGCTTGGAATTAGAATCTGTGTCGTCGATTTCGAATTCCTGATGAATTCGTTGCTTTCGCTTACGTGTAAATACCTTTGGAAAAGGTATTAATCCGTCTCTTCCTCCGGTTATGGATTAAATAAGACGACTGATTGGTTTCTAGAGCCTTGGTTGGCAACCAGTCTTCCGCAGAAAGTAATGGCCACCAACTTAATCTTTTGCCCAAGCAGCCATGTCTCTTTCAAGATATGATCGGCCAAGCGTGTATCACGTATGCCTCTAAACTGACTGAATATAATAGGTGGAAGCATAATCAAAGTTTCTGGTGTTCAAAAAGTGGAGTATCTGTTTTCTATTGTCATGAAGTAGTAAACTGGTCCCCCATTAATTACTACTTATTAATATAATCATATAATCCACCTCTTTTTCCTACAGCTATGGTTCGAATAGCAGGACAGATTGGGTTCTATAGCCTTGGCTGGCAACCAGTATACCATAGAAAGCAATGGCAACAAAATGCGGAATAATCTTCTGCCCAATCAATAGTGTCTCTTTCGAGATATGATCGGCCCAGCGTGTATCACGTATGGCATTTAACTGACTGACCTACTCACATTTTATACCCCTACCTGATTATTCCAAATGTTCGCCCACCTAACGGTATTAATTATGTATGCGTTGTTTTTCTTTATTTTTCAGTAAGAGGAAGATTTTTTTTATCTCTTTGGAAGTCTTTACGAATGAAGAAAACAAGCTTATGAGTCACTGTTAGATGTCTGGCTGTATAGATTGATGTCTGTCTGTATCACTTAGTATCTTTATAAATTCTTCCCATTTAGTTATCTTTTCTCTGCATAAAAAAATCAGAAATTATGATAGATGTCTTCCCTGTTGCATTTTTATCTTTTATCCAGTGAGTATATATAATAATGTGCGTTATGGGGCAGTGGATATTGGCTCGGAACGAGAAATCGGGGAGCCGAGTTCTTTCCTGCATTCACTTACGTACAAATACCCTTGGGCAAGGTATTAACCCGTCTCTTCCCTCCAGTTATGGGTTAAATAATAGGACAGAGTGGGTTTTATAGCATTGGCTGGCAACTAACTGGCAGAAACTAATGGCAACCTACTGTGTGATAATCTTCTGCCCAATCAGTCATGTCTCTCTCGTGACATAATCGCACAAGCGTGTGTCACTAACTAAACATTTAACTAACTGAACATAATAGGTGGAAGCATAATCAAAGTTTCTACTGGGCATAAAGTGGGGAAACTGTTTTCTATTATCATGAACTAGTAAACTGGTCCCCCACTAATTACTACAGATTTATATAATAATATAATTCACCTCTTTTTCCTACAGCTGCGGGTCGAATAGCAGGACAAATTGGGTTCTATAGCTTTGGCTGGCAACCGGTCTACCGCAGAAAGTAATGGTAATATACTGCGGGATAATCTTCTGCACAATCAATCATGTCTCTCTCGTGACATGATCTCCCAATCGTGTATCACTTCTGGCATTTAACTGATATCTAATAAATATTTTGAAAAATGTTGTAAGATTCTCTTTGTGTTTTGGAGTTGCCATTTGGCAGAAAGAAAAATTACCTGATATTATTTTCTTTTGTAAAGCAAGAAGCAAGCAGAATATACTTAATAAAATGTATTCTTTGGTTAAAATTTTTTGATCTGAGTGGACAGTAGCTTCCACAAAAATTATTTTCATAGATACATAATAAAATATACATAAAATAAAATATTATTCTGTAAGGCTTTATCTTCATTTCATTATTTCAGTGTTGTTTATTTTATTATTATTATTATTATCATAATGAAATTGACATTATGAAATTATCTTTGCAACATTATAACGATACAAAAACACGCACAGTCATACATACACACACAAACACACACACACGCGCACACATATATATCTTATGTGTGAGTTTTTTGTGTTTATTTATGTATGTATATTTCATGGTTTATTATTTGTTCATGTAATCATTCTCGGTGTACAAAATCAATAAATATACATTACCCTAAGTTTATTGAAGAAGCTTTAAAATCAGTGTATTAATATTATAGAAACAAATTTACACGTAGACTGAAATAGGAACTATTTACGAAAAAGTACTTGGTGATGATGGATATATTTTTTATTTACGAGATACTTGTATTTCGCTTTTTGTTGTGGCGGACCTACCCATTAACATAATAATAGACTAACTCAACCTGCATAAATACCATGTGACTAGAAGTCACCGGGAGAGCACCAGTCTTGTATGAGTCACACACTCGTAGAGTGATTAACCGAACAGAGACGTTGATATCCAATACCGCTTGATCTTCAGCTAGACGAACAAGCTGGCATATTATACCTTTACCCGTTACTTTGTTAATACATTTATTTGTCTTTATCATTGTGGTAACCCTGTTTAAGGAGTCAGAAATAAAAACAGGAACACGTGATTAGTGTTAACTATTGTATTAACAAGATAATGGCTAAAGGTACAATATGCCAGTTTGTTCGTCTAGCTGACGAGCAAGCGGTGTTGGATATCAACGCCTCTGTTCGGTAAGTTACTCTACGGGTGTCTGAGTCATACAAGACAGGGGCTCTCCCGGTGACTACTACTCACATGGTATTTATGCAGGTTGAGTTAGTCCATTACTATGTGAATGGGTAGGTCCGCCACAACAATCATTCTGAAGGAAAAATTGACTATATATATGAATTTAATAAGCGTTTATCAAAGACTCCACAACAGTTGTAATCATATTCCTACATCTGTAATCTGTGCATGCTGATTTTGAAACTTTGCGTTGTACAGCAAAACTAAAATCGTGATATTCTAATTCAGAGATAGTGCATCACCAAACAAACATTAAACTGGAGCTTTTTCAGCAAACTTGTCAACTGAAATAATCAGAATTAAGTAAAAATGCCGGCAAAACCCATTGCCTTACTGTATTCAGTTAAGTAACAGAAAATGGTATGTTTAGACTGGCGTATCTGTTAGTCCAAAAAGGACAAATTTGAATACCGACTCGTGTGTAAACAAGAAAAACAGTCCCCGATTCGTTCCAAAAACACTTTGCAATTTATATATATTAAATGTAACTTATGTAGTACTATGATTGCCTTATTCTTTTCAGAAACCAACACTAGTAAAAGAACCAATTAAATATATGTAGAATTTCAAAATAGCGAAAGAAATAGAGCGATGAGATACACGAAATAAATAACATTAGCCCAAGACATAAAAGTAAACAAACTAAAAATTTTGCATCATTATCAGTGTTTAAACTGAATTAAATTTTTCATGACAAATAATTCTCAACGACAACATTTTTACTGATATATGTAGAATTACATTGGAAGGAACTTTAAAAAGACTTGAGTTGGTGTCTTGATGTCAATAAAACTTCTGGTACTTCCCATTCGTTTTGAAGAACCTCTCTTCAAAATATCAGGTGTTCAGCTGTGTAACCGTCTCACTCGTTTTAATGGAATGTCTCTTCAGTTGACCAGGTATTCAAGAGTGTAGCCTTCTCATTCGTTTTGAAACAACCTCTCTTTAAATGATCAGGTCTTCAAGAGTAGAGGCTTCTCATTTGTCTAAAAAAAAACACTCTTCAAATAACCAGGTCTTCAGGTGTGTAGCCTTCTCACTCGTTGTGAAGGAACCACTCTTCAGTTGACCTGGTCTTCAGGTATGTTAACTTCTCTTTGATTTTGAAGGAATCTGTCATCCTTTGATCAGGTCTTTACCAGTGTAAGTTTCCCAGTTGTTTTGAAGGGACCTGTCTTCAATTGAATAGGTCTTCAGGTGTGTAGACTTCTCGCTCTTTCTGATGGAATATCTCTTTAACTGAGCACCTTCTAGCACCTTTTGATGGAAACAGTTTTCCATTGATCAGGTCCTCAGGTTTATAGACTTCTTATAAGTTTTAAAGGAATAGCTCTTCGATTGACCAATTTTTCAGGTGTATATACATCTAAATTGTTTTGAAGGTGTCTCTCGTTAATTGACCAGGTCTTCAGGTGTGTATCCTTCGCTTCTGTTTTGAATGATCCTGTTTTCAGGTTACCATTTCTTCAGGTGTGTAGCCTTCTCAACTGTTTTGAAAAAAAACTTGTCTTCAATCGACCAGGTCTTCAGGTATGTGGTCATATCACTTGTTTTCACAAGTTTTCAGTTGACCAGGTCTTCAGGTGTGTAACTTCCTCATTCCTTTTGAAGGAACCTATATTCCGTTGATCAGATTTTCATATGTAGAGCTTTCTCACTGCTTTTGAATGCACCTGATGTTTTCAATCGATTTGTTTTCAACGAATTATCACTTATTTAAAATCAGGAAATACTTTTAGATTTCTAGGTATTTTAAAGATAATAATTATTTAATAACACAACACTTAATAATTAATCCATAACTGGGGGGAAGAAGAGGTGGATTCATAACGCCATGCCAAGGAAATTTGCATGTTTTTTTTGTTGTTTTTTTTTAATCATTTCACCCCGAGCAAGGCAGAAACGTCACTGATGTGCAGGGGGTTACATAAAAGTAAAAAGATTAATTAGAAAAGAGTGAGGAGTGCAAGCTAGTTAGAAAGGAACAATAGAAAGCTGAGAAAGCAGGTGCCATGACAGATACATAGGCGGAGAGAAAGTGAAGGTTATACAGGGGAGGGGAGAGAGCTAGAGTCCAGTGGTTAGTAGGTGAGTATTAACTTTGCATTTAAATTTCTGGAGGTTGTAGCCGTCAGGAAAGCAAGAATACGGGAGCGAGTTCCACAGGCGGGAAGTGCGAGAGAGGAAGCTGCAGGAGTAGAATTGTCGTCTGCATTTGGCTAACCTGACTGTGAATGGGTGGGACCCAGTTTCCAGTCTGGTTGCACGGGTAAACACCTGTTGGGGAGGCATCAGTGATTTAAGCTCATCCGAGCAGAAGCCATGAAAGTATTTATAGAAGAGACAGAGGGAGGCCACATTTCGACGATGGGAAAGTGGCTGCAGTCGAGTCGCCAGATCTGTACCTATGACATTACAGTCTCTCCGTTGGAGCTTGTCAAGAACACTGAGGAGAACGGCAGGGACACCTGACCATAAATGGCAGCAGTACTCCATGCACGGACGGATGGTTGACTTGTATATATGCAGGATGGATTCAGGTGTAATTGGATATAACGAATTCGCCTGGAATTCGAACTCAGATCTGTTATCCATTAAGCCGCGCTGAGCATAAGAAAATGTCATTTACAAATTAGGTCCCGGTATTTGTTTATTTCTAGTCTCGTAGAAAAAAGGACAAATGTAATAATTAATTATCCATTAACTGAGCTCTATCCTATTCTCAAACAGAATCTATTGATGATTTTTTAATTGGTGTTTTATGTCAGGTGAAAATTTGTAAATGACATTTTTCTCATGCTCAGCGCGGCTTAATGGATAACAGCTCGGAGATCTGAGTTCGAATTCCAGTCGAGTTCGTTATATTCAATTACATGCTAATTTCCTTGGCATGGCGTTATATATATCTATATAACTTAAAGCGGTGGTTATGGAACATTCTCACAGAATTTTGCATCGTCTAGGTATTTTCAAATATTCACATCATTCAAAAATCAGAAAAGACTGCCTCGCACTAACACGAGATTGAGTAAGTAATTAATCAACAGACCTCAAATGTTTTTGATATCTTTCTACTGATCCGAAGAAATACAGGGTTTTATTTATTACTTCTAAAAAAAGACGCAACAATAATTACCCGCTATAAAGAAATAGAAGAGCAGGTTTGAACCTATTAATATAATGGTTCTTTTAATTGCCCAAACAATTAGTTTCATTTTCTTTTTTAGGTTTCAGTAACATAACTGCAAGTCAGTCAGTTAAGTGCCATAAGTCATACACGCATGACTGGCTGAGCAGAAAAATTTCCCGCAGTAGGTTAACATTACTTTCTGCCGTAGACTAGTTGCCAACCAAGGCTATCGAACTGAATCTGTCCTGCTATTTAACCCATAGCTGAATGGAGAAGAGAGGGATGAATAAATAAAGTATTTGCATCTAAATGAATGCAATAACTCGGCTTTCCGATTTCTTGTTCTGAGCTTCTATCTACTGCACATCTGTCAAAAAAATGCATATGTCGTCACATATCACCTTCATGGAAGAAAGTGTCGGTTTTTACGTAAAACAAATAATATAGTTTTTTCTTCTAATAGGTTCATGACAATACACACATTTCTTATCTAAAAAATTAATGGTTCTCGTAGTAGATTATATTATTTGAAGCTATTGTATAATCCAAGTTGTCCATCAAAATAAATTTTCATGTTTATCAAAATCGATCAACTCTGTTACAGCAACGGCTTGTCAAATTCTTTTCCAATTACTAGCAGCGTGAAGCAAAATTGCATTGTCATTTCTAATTATTTTAATATTCTTTAACATGATATGGGGGGCAGTTATTTATCAGAGAAGAGAAATCAATGCACATTCAAGAGACATGATCTTTGCACTTGAGTTTGTCAACAGGAATTCGTGAGGTTATATTGCATAGTTAGAGGAAAATCATGGTCAAGAACCCGGATATATTACCTGAACGTTAGGTGTATTCCTCTAAATAAGAAATGACCAAATTCTAAAACACAGCAGACAGTCGGGAAACCGGAAGTGTAGATGGCTGAGATGATCTCTAAAAATAACCAAGAAAATGCGTGAGATGAAAGTTAAATAAACAGACATGTAGAAGAAAACATTTGAACGAAAACATGTTTTTGGCAATAAGATTTTGATGCTGCATATGTTAAACCTAAATAATACCTGCTATTCTCTATTTTCATCGACTAACTTCATACTATATTAATAAACAACTAAAAAGAGTAGTCAAGGTCCTCAAATCTCTGACCAGGCAATAACGACATCATCTCAGCGACTCACTCAGTCAGTTAAGTGCCAAACGAGATATGACTGACTTGGCAGAAGATTATCCCGCAGTAGGTTGCCATTACATTCTGCGGCAAACAGGTTGCCATCCAAGGTTATAAAGCCCAATCTGTCCTATAACTGGAGAGAAGAGGCGGATTAATACTTTTTCCCAAGGGTATTTGCGCGTAAGTGAATGCAAGGAATTCAACTGGAATTCGAATTCGGCTCCTCGATTTCTGGTTCCGTGCCGATATCCACTGCACGACAACGCCAATCCTATCAACCGCTATATATACCGTCTCTTCCCTCAAGTTATATTCCGCTATATATACCGTCTCTTCTCTCAAGTTATGGGTTAAATAATAGGACAGATTGGGTTCTATAGCCTCAGCTGGTATTCAGTCTACCACAGAAAGCAATGGTAGCCTTTCGAGACATGATCACCCAAAGCAATTAACTAACGCTTATACAATATCCCTAGAGTAACTCTTGAATTCGAAGAATATTGGTGTGTAAAAACGTAGTGAGAATATATTATGGGGAAACCCTCCCTCCTATATAAATAGGAGTCAAGAGGAAGTTAGTGGGAGAAGTTCTTGAGAAGCTCATACGAGTTCTTTAAAGTTCTGCTGAAGTTCAGTAGAACTACTAGGCAGCTGATGTTAGTCGGCAGTTAACCGAATACTAAGGAGTCAGTTTTCAGTGAAAGATTACCATGTTACTAACATTTTGGGTACGTTAAGTCGATTAGAAACCGACATAGCACGATTATAACCTTAAGTGCGAAAACTACTCCAAAACAGAATATAATTTCAAAGTCATTTTTTCATAATTACCCGTTTACATAAACAATTGAAACATTTCGCAATATACCTCAAGATGTTTTAGTTTTCAAAAACTCTTAACAAATTCGTATACACTATTTTTTTTTGTTTTAAGTCAGTCAGTCAGTCAGTCTAATGAATTGAGTAGATATATAAAGATAGAAAGGGGCGTAAGACAGGGATGTGTCTTTTCACCAGATCTGTTCAACTTGTACAGCGAGAATATTCTGAGGGCCCTAGAAGTTATGCTTGGACTCGTAATCAGAGGCTACAATTTAAACAACTTAAGTTGTTGCAATTCCAGTCTGGTTCGTTAAATTAAGTTACACGTAAATAACCTTGGGAAAGGTATAAATCCACCTCTTGTCCTTCCAACTTTAAATTAATAAGTAGGACATATTAGTAAATCCTTACCATCTCAGCAATTATCTCGCTTTAAATAACCTGCAAACGTTTGATCTAAACATATTTATAAATGAAACTTTGTCTGTCTGTCTGTATGTGTGTCTGTGTGTGTGTATCCGTTACCTATCGACTCCGAAACGGCTGAACCGATTTTCTTGAAAATTTATACAGTTGTACTATAACCATCTGCGAATGTTCGTAGCTAGGTTTTGTGTCAAAATAAATATCGAAAATCGAAAAGAATCGGGGTTTTAGAAGGAGAGGTCTGATTTTAATTAAATTTGATACACTCATAGACAAAAACATGAGAAACGATATTCAGAAGTTTCAAGGTTTTAGTTCTTACAATAGTGCAGAAAATTGATAATATATATATAAAAGCTTTCATTACACCAGAGCAACGCCGGGCTATACTGCTATACCAAAAAAATTAATTTCTGAAAGAAACAAACACTTATTTAACATGTTTTCCACACAATAACTTCAGAAAGGAAACTACAAGACCTCCTACAGAAGGTAACTGAAGAAGGTAACAAGAAAGGATTAGAAATAAACTGCACAAAAACCGAATGCATGGTCATCAGTAATAAGGGAAAACCAAAATGACAAATACAGGTCAGGGATACTAGAAACAAGCAGGTATGAAAATTTAAATAACTGGGAAGCGTTATAACAGAAAACGGAAAGTGCGACACAGAGATCCGAAGGCGAATTGACATGGCAAAAGAAGCATTCCAGAAGTTGAGTTAGGTATTAAGAAACAGGACAATTTCGCAAAAAACGCGGAAGAGAGTGCTGGATTGTTACGTGCTGTCCGTCCTTCAATATGGCAGTGAATGCTGGACAATACCATCAAAGATGAAGGAAAAACATGAAGCAACTGAAATGTGGTTATACAGAAGGATGCTGCTAATATCATGGATTGAGCATGTAAGCAATGATGAGGTCTTGGAAATGATGGAAACAAAAAGGAAATTAATACTGAGCATCAGGAAGAGACAGCTGAAGTTCCTGGGACACGCAATGAAGAAGGAGGGCTTGGAGAATCTGATACTAACAGGCCAGATAGAGGGAAAGTGTGACAGGGGAAAGCAAGGGATAGATATTTGAAGGACCTAATCAGGTGGATGAAGGTACGAGGATTGCATGGTGTAACAAGAGAAGGCGTGCTCAGAGCCACCAGGGATAGGGAAACGTAGAAAGCCATGATCGCCTACGTCCTGAAGTGACAATGCACATAGAAGAAGAAGTCAGTCAGTTAATTGACCATGTCAGGGGCCACTGCTGTTCATCTCAGTTTTCTCGATAGGCTCCAAAAGAGAATTTGTAATGTGATAGGTCCCGACCTGGCAGCTCGGCTCCAGCCACTTTCTCGCCGGCAGGATGTGGCTTTCCTCTGTCTCTTCTATAAATGTTTTCATGGTTTCTTGTTGTGGAGTAGTTTTCGCGCTGAAGGTTATAATCTTGCTATATCGGTTGCTAATCGACTTAACGTACCCAAAATGTTAGGAACTTGGTAATCTTCCACTGAAAGCTGACTCCTTAGTATTCGGCTAACTGCCGACTAATATCACATGTCTAATAGTTCTACTGAACTCCAATAGAATTTTAATGAACTCTCTAGAACTTCTAAGAACTCCTATGAACTTCCCACTAACTTCTCGAGTTAACTTCCTGTTAACACTTATTAATATAAGAGGGAGATTCCATTATCTGGGGAATAGGCGTGTTTCACCATAACACTTCCGCTCGAATGAACTTAAGTCACTGGTGCACCCACCACAAGAATTTACTCGTGCAGACTGGCAATAATATCCCACCCATTTACAGTTAAATCAACCAATTTCAGCCGACAATGATACTCCACCAGCTTCTTTTCTCGTGCTTCCCGCCTGTGGAAATCCCTTCCGTATACTTGCTTTCCTGACGGCTACAACCTCCAGAAATTTAAATGCAATGTCAATTCCCATCTCTTATTTACTTGACTTCAGTCCTTTCTACATCAACCTGTATATCTGGTTTCTTGTTTCTTTCTACCTTCGCAACTGTCTTCACACCTGTGTTCCCATTCTTCTTTTGCTCTTTCTCTGACACTCCCTATAACTGTTTCGTCTTTCTCTTCATCTCCTTCTGCCTAAACTTTTACTCTTATGTAGCCCTCTGTGCATCAGTGGAGGCACCGCCTTGTTTGAGATGAAAACATTAAAAAATGTTCAGTGAAGAGCTTGAAAGCAGGAATCATCGTACCTTATGTTTTTTGATTACTTTTATTTCTTATGCTATAAATAAATGAATTTAATATTCATCCCAGGACATTTTTCCTTAGCCAAACACTCACAAAACAGAAAAAGAACATTTGTTTTAAAAAAATAGGAACAAGTATTTTCATGCAACTCCTCTGAAGAGCTTTTTTCCCATATATATTTATTCATGATACTAGATTGGCATAATGATCTTAACTTTTACCGTTAAACTAGTTAAATATTATCGCTCTTATACTCTAACAGTTTCTTTTTTCGCACTTCCATTCGTTTTTTTCCCTGATAGCCATTATTTCCAAAACTTTAAATTCAACATCAATTAGCATTTTATTTTTTATATTATATCTTTTATATCTTTATAATATATAATATATACTATATAACTATATTACTATATAATATATCTATTATATCTTTTATATCTTTTATTGACTTGATTCCCATCCATCTATTATCATTTCTTCGACATTCCCTGTACCTTTTTCTTACTCTGTAACCCTCTGTGCACCAGTAGCATTTCTGTTTTGCTTGGAGGGAAATGTTGACAAAAATAAACTGTTAATAGTTCTCTGTTTCATTTAATATGTACTTCCTGTCAACTACACTTTATTCATATTACACAGCTTATTCTTCATAACTATTTGAAAAGTAACCCTATTGCTAAAATGGATCTCAGACCCTGTATTTCGTAAACATAAGTATATAATTTATCTAACATAGGCAGCGATTTCTCGCTGATATTAACTAAAATGAGATTGTAGCGTAGGGAGAAGGTTAATGTTTCTTTGATTCGGTCTTGTGTCACACTTAACCGAACTCCCTGCAACTTACAGGATTTATGCAGAATTATCATCATCAGAATTATCAGAAGATTGGTTGTCGGCAAGAGGGAATGTGTGGAATAGTGTGGAATAGTGTAAGAATAAAATATATATTTTTCATGTTAAAATAAAAATATATTAGAAGGAAAGAATAGCACAAGTTGTAGAAGTTAATGTTCAATTAAAAATATTATTAAGAAGTTAAGGGTAGAGTTCGTGTTCAATAATAAATTTATGGGTATCAATACTTGTAGAAAATGTTCGTAGAATTAATTGTTGAAAACGTACGTACGTATGTAGATATATATACAGGAGGAATGTCTTTGGACGTAGAGGAAGATTTAGAAATAATCAGTACACGAGAAATAAGGAAAAAGAGAACAAAGTGTGACCTGACCGTATCTCCGGGTCGATTTGAAGTAGAAGTTACATTTTAGTAATTTCGTCTTCCGGCTTCTATCTGACTCTGTTGACCGGACACAGAATGTCTTTAAGTGATTAAATCTGGTCATGTGCCCAGCTCCAGCAAGCATTTTCGCTTTTAGATGTGAAATAACGTCATTATGAATTTTCTGTTTTTTAATCCAATTAGAAATCAGGATTTGTTTTTCGCACTGACTTGTGAATAGTCATTTGAATCCAATTGTGTGGGTGTTCAATTTTACTCTGGGTTTTCCCCAAATTGCTTTTATTTCTTAATTTCTTATCCCTACAAGATCTATGCATGCCATCTTTCTTTATTTGCCTCTGGTAAAAGCTTAAGAACTTCCACTTTAACAAAGATACAGCGGCCATGTACATTACAAAGAGATTTTCGATTAGTAAGTCCATTTGTGTGTGTGTTTTATTTTTCCAGAGACTTATTGTTTATAACTCAGAAATCAACAAAAATAAATTATGTTTTATTTTAAAGACACAAAATATATTCTCTTGGAAACAAAGAAAAATATGCTATTAGAAAAGTAAAATATATTGGACATATCTTAAGATGAGGAGTCAATGAAAAACGTATTTCGGTGTATGGAAATTTGCTTTAATACTACTGCAAGTCTGCGCTATTATTTAATATATATATATATATATATATATATATATATATATATATATGCTCGTGAGGCCAAATAATAGGAAAACATCAATGCAACGGATTTTATTTTTAAACAATTTTCGGATTCATTTTCAAATATATTTTTTGATTTAATTTAGGCAACTTCTTTACAGAACACACGCAATTTTCTTGCATTCTTAATGTTAAAATAGTTCTATAAATGAAAAGTTAATCAAAAGAGGAAAACGGGAGAAAAATTTACCGACTAATTTGTAATTAAAAAAAAAAGAAATTAGTCTTCAGGCAAACAGAAAATCCATTCAAATTAAAGAAGAAATGACTTTTATGTTTGCAAACAATTTAATTTTAATCTCTATGACCTTAGTTGCATCGATACATAAATAATTTTCCTTTTTCCTATATGAGAACCATTCATTCAGAAATCCTGCGAGCACTGTTCTCCACAACTTCCTATCCTTTCTAATTCACAGTACTGCTTTTCTTTATACTGCTTCTCTCATTCTTTATTCTACCATCTATTTATACTAGCATGGAGAGCGTCAACGCGATGAAATAGTTAAGGTTGTTTTGTAAGATAACTTACAACCGAATAGTGAGGTTGATCCTCACTGGGGTTCATATCCATTCGGCTATATGTACCTCAACTATTCTATGCTTAGTAAATCACTATAAAAGTTTGTTATGCAGTTTACTCACTATTCTCATTTGACCTTCAGTGTGCAGTTTAATTGTGAAATCTTCCAAGCTTTTTTCCCAATGTGTCCAAGAAACTCTCGTTATGATTGTAAGTATAAGGGTACTTTGTGTTTCGATTTTCTTTAAAATTTTCTTCGTTGCTTGCATCGATTGTATTTTCAGAATCATAGAAATAACAGTTTATCATCTATGTTTCTAACGACATTTTCCTGTTTCTTAATACATTTAGAATTCGGAATGCATCCTTTGATAATGCAATGCGCCGTCGGATTTCTATCACCTTTGCCATCTTTTATTGATAATTAAATTTCATGGAAATTTTGAACAAAGGTTTCTGCTGTAAATTCACACAACCTAATTACACATATTCTGAATAGTTGTCATGGTGTAAACTGATGGAATTTTAAGAGGGCTTTTTTTCCAATTTTACTTCACAGTATATACTTTGCTTCTGTTGAATGTGTTTTTAGAAATTTCTCGTTTTTTTTTTTCATTTAAAATTGACATGATAAAATCGTTTTCTTAGTTTGCATAGTTTATTAAAGGTTACCGTGGATTTGGGTCACGAAAAAAGAAACTTTAATTGATGAGTGGAGTAGATATTGAATTAATTGTAATGAGATTAAAGAAGTAGAAACTGCAAAATGTAATAAAAGTAATCGAAACGTTCAGATGTTTTAAATTACGTCAAATCAATTTCTCGCAGATTGAAAAATGAATTAAACAAAGATAGCTGAACAAGTAATATTTGAAAGATTCAAAGAAGAAGAAACCAGTTCAATGTCGACGAACGAGAAACAGAAAACTGTATCTGGAAAGAGGATTGAAAGTGAATATTTGTCATTCTATTGTACTGTCATTACATTGAGCTATCCATGGTCTTTATTCTAAAAGACGTAAAAATTCTGACTTGTGCCATATCTACCCTCAGTGGGAGGGTCTCATTTTAACAAGAAATCAAGAACATTCGTATTTAAAAAGCTAAAGTGGAATAGATTTTGATTAAATGCTTTAATATTAAAATATACCTAGGCTCTTCATATAGGCATCGGTCTTGTGGCTGTGGTATACGTCTTAACAAGTATTTCGATCATAGATTATGTTTGATGTTCTAAATACGGCATTATACTTCTATGTGCCCTGGCCCTTCAAGACGTAGGCGATCATGGCTTTCCACGTTTCCCTATCCTGGTGGCTCTGAGCACGCCTTCTTCTGTTACACCATGAAAGCCACGTTCCGTAATCCACCTGATTAGGTCCTTCAAATATGTATCCCTTACTTTCCCCTGTCTCTTTTTCCCGCTGTCTGACCTGTTAGTATCAGATTCTCAAAGCCCTCCTTCCTCATTGCATGTTCCAGGAACTTCAGCTGTCTCTTCCTGATGCACAGTATTAATTTCCTTTTTGTTTCCATCATTTCCAAGACCTCATCATTGCTTACATACTCGATCCAAGATATTCGCAGCATCCTTCTGTAGAACCACATTTCAGTTGCTTCATGTTTTTCCTTCATCTTTGATGGCATTGTCCAGCATTCACTGCCATATTGAAGGACGGACAGCACGTCGCAATCCAGTACTCTCTTCCTTGTTTCTAGCGAAATTGTCCTGTTTCTTAATACTTTACTCAACTTCTGGAATGCTTCCTTCGCCATGCCAATTCGACTTCGGATCTTGTGTAGCACTTTCCGTCTTCTGTTATAACGCTTCCCAGTTATTTAAATTTTTGTACCTGCTTGATTCTAGTATCCACGACCTGTATTTGGCATTTTGTGCTGCCCTTTTTACAGATGACCATGCATTCGGTTTTCGTGCAGATTATTTTTAATCCTTTCTTGTTACTTTCTTCAGCTACCTTCTGTAGGAGGTCTTGTAGTTTCCTTTCTGAAGTTATTGTATGGAAAACATGTTAAATAAGTGTTTGTTTCTTTGAGAAATGTATTGTTTTGGTATACTAGCATTATAGCCCGTCATTGCTCGGGTGTAATGAAAACTTTTATACATATATTATCAATTTTTCTGCACTATTGTAAGAACTGCAGCATCGAAACTTCTGAATATCGTTTCTTATGTCTTTGTCTATGTGTGTATCAAATTTGATTAAAATCAGACCACTCTTTCTATAACCCGATTTTTTTCGATTATCGAGATAAATCGGGGGTACCTTGACACAAAATCTAGTTAAGAACCCTCGCAGATGCTTATAGTACAACTGTGTAAAGTCTCAAGAAAATCGGTTCAGCCGTTTCGTAGGCTATGCGTAACGGATACACACACACACACACACACACACACACACACACACACACACACACACACACACACAAAGTAAGTATTTGTGTCATTGAGTAATTTATTTTTATGGTATATCAAACGTTTGCAGGTTATTTAAAGCGAGATAATTGCTGAGATGATAAGGATTTACTAATATGTCCTACTTATTAATTCAAAGTTAGAAGGACAAGAGGTGGATTCATACATTTCCCAAGGTTATTTACGGGTAACTTATTATAACGAATCAGACTGGAATTGCAACACTGAGCCGTTATCCTTTTCACAACTCGCATATCCAAGCTTACAGGACCTGCAAAGCTGTCACCTTACATTGTACTGACAAGCATCGACTTTCGCGAAGTTCGGTGATCGTACAAGAACCCGTGTTTCAGAGCAAGCCCCTTTTTCATGGACACACACATAAAACCTTTCTCCTTCTTTTTCTTCTTCTTCATGTGCCGTGTCCCTCCAGGACGTAAGCGATCGTGGAATTTCATTTGCCCCTGTCCCTAGTGTGTCTAAATACATTTTCCTCTTGGTATCTCTCCCATACACCGCTGCGCCAACCATTTGCTCGAGCCCATCAGATATGTCTGAAGCTGCTTTCCTCTATCTCTCTTTCTCTTCTAACCGTCCTGTGAGCATCAGATTCTCCAAACCCTCCTTCTTCATTACGTGTTCTATCTCTCCATGATATTAATTATGACTTTATTCTGGTTTGCATCCTTTCCAACACATCGTAGTTTCTCACGTGCTTGGTCTATGGTATCCTCAGCATCCTTCTGTAGAACCGAATTTCAGCTGCCTCAAGCTTAAAGCGATCCTATATCCTTAAAGCGATCGTCCAAGATTCGCTGTCATACATAGCAGACCAGTACTCTTTACTTTGTTTTCAGTTAGATTTTCCTGTCGTTTAACTTTTGCAATGTGCCCTTGGCCATTTCAATGCGTCCTCGGACCTCAGTGTCTTACTTTTCATCCTCTGTCAGAACGTTTCCTAGGTATCTGAATTTCTTTACTTATTTTATTTTCGTTTCCCTGACATGCAGCTGTCATTTCAGGTCTTCTTCTGCAGATCACACACTATTGCAAATTGAAATCTAAACTTATTAATAAATGGTACTTAGTTTGTGTGTGTGTGTGTGTGTGTGTGTGTGTATGTGTGTGTGTGTGTGTGTGTGTGTGTTACGTATAGACTCAGAAACGGCTGAACTGATTTTCTTGAAAATTTACACAGTTGTACTATAAGCGTTTACGAGTGTTCTGAGCTAGATTTTGTGTTGAGGTATCCACAATAAATATCGAAAATCGATAATCGAAAAGAACGGGTTATAGAAGGAGTGGTTTGATTTTAATAAAATTTGATACAATGACATAAGAAACGATATTCAGAAGTTTCAAGGTTGCAGTTCTTACAACAGTGCAGAATATCGATAATATATATATATATATATATATATAAATTAAATTAAATTTTTTCAAAGATGTTGAATGCACATTTCGATATGAAATCCACGAAGGGGATAACACATCACCTCAGCAACAAATGCTATCCCGAAACTGGAGATAATTTGAAGTAAATTATGTCTATTTTCTCTTTTCAACTCATAGATAGGATTTTAAAAAAATAAAAATAAAAAATAAAAAAAAGGGGAAAAATGGTATCGTCTGGGTTCACAAAAAGGGGAAGAGGACAGTAAAGCAAACTGAACAGACGGCGTGTTGAATTGATATGAGGTTAAACAAAACGGAGAGGAGGTGGGAGGTAAAAGAGATAAAGGAAGAGAGGGGAAAAAGAAGAGAAAGAAAGACATTTTTTTTTCTTATTACAGACGCTAGATACATTCAAATAAACCTAACTTCCTAAAAACGTTCAAGTATTAGAAAAAAGACCTTTTATTTAAAAAGGTATATTTAGGGGAAAAAATTAATATTATTTTAAAGGGAATAAAAAGATATGAGATTTAAAATTTAAATTTTAAAATAGGTCATATAATTTAATCTAATTAAAGATACCGCTAGGTATAGATGAGCTAAAAAAATTCCCATATACAAATTATACACACACACACACATATATATATATATATATATATATATATATATATATATATATATATATATATACACACACACACACACACACACACATATATATATATATATATATATATATATATATATATATATATATATATACACATATACACATTTTTTAAATTTTTTTAGCTCATACCTAGCTGTAACTTTAATTAGATTAAATTATATGACCTATTTTAAAATTTAAATTTTAAATCTCATATCTTTTTATTCCCTTGTGTTATTGTGTTTCGTTCGTTCTCGCTTTCTTTATTTTTCTTATCTTTATTTTTCATTCTTTCTTGCTTTCTTTATTTTTTCATGTCTCTATTTTTTCTTCCTTTCTTTATTTTTCAGGATTCTTTAATTTCTGCTTTCTATTTTTTATGTCTCTATTTTTTACTTCTTTCTTGCTTTCTATATTTCTTTGGTTTACATTTTTCCTTCTTCAGGCTTTCTTTTTGCATGTCTCTAGTTTCTTTTTTTTACCTTCTTTTTTCAGGTTTCTATTTTGTGTCTTTCTTGCCTTCTTTAATTTTCAGTTCTCTATTTTTCTTCTTTCATGCTCGCTTTATTTTCTAGGTCTCTTTTTTTTCTTTTTTGCTTTCTGTTTTCCCTTCTTTCTTCCTCTCTATTTTTCTTTTTTATTTCTGTCTTTCTTTACTTCTTTCTTCTATTCGTTTTTCGCTTCTTTGTGATGTTTCTTACTACGTTTCTCATTCCTTTCTGGAGTCTTTTTTATTTGTTTCTACTCCGTTCTTCCATTTTTGCTCTCTTTCTTTCTTTATTCTTTCCACTCTTTATCTCTTCCACTTTTTCTTTCCCACTCGTTCTCTCTTCCACTCTTTCACTTTTCCATCCACCCACTTTTCTCCACTACTTTTTTCTCTCTTCCTCCTCTCTCTCTCTTATCTTGCAATCTCCCCTTTTCTTTCTTTCTTTCTTTCTTTCTTTCTTCATTCTACCCTTTTCATTTTTCCATTTTTTCATTATTTCTCTCTTTCATCCTTTTACTTTTTGTCTATTATTATTTTGTTTAATTCAGCTTTTACTCTCTTTTACTCTTTCTAACAACTCACTAATTACCTCTTCGTATATTGCTTACTTCCATTTTTTAACTTTCCAACTTCCACGCTGCCATAATTCTTTTTCTTCTTTTCTTCCTTTCTTTATTCCACTCTCTCTTCGTTCAACTCTCTCTTTATTCTCCTCATTCTTTTTTACACTTTTTCACTCTTCCGCCCTTTCTCTCTTCCTCTATGTCTTTCTTCTACTCTCCTACACTTTCAGGTTTTTACTCTCTCTGAATGGGTCTTTTTCATAAGTTGTTCATTTTTATTTTCAATAGAAACAATATTGTAGGTATTTGTGTCTTGAATTTATTTTCATGTAACTAGTATCTATACCTTTTTAGTCAATAACAAATCCTCAAATCACTCGAAAAATTATAATGAAAAAATCAAACAAATGCATGGGGAATTAAAATTAATAAAATAGCAGAATAAAAGCTGAATTAAACAAAATAATGACAACAATGAGGAGAGGGGAGATGGAAAATATTAAAGGATAAAATAGTGTTTTGCCTTTTTGAAAGGAAACTGAAGCCACGACGAAAATTCATGAATAATATTTAATATGTCGTCATTGATTTGATAACGATGTTTGAGAACCGCTGTAGGCCATTACCCACTGCCAAGCTAATCACTATGCTTTAACACTAAAACATACTGTAAAATACTGTTTGCCATCTTATCATTCTGTTTCTTTTCTATCTCTCGAGTTACCTTCGGGATAGTTTTGTTTTTTATTCTCCAATCTTTTCTTCATTTAAGAATATTTTTTACTCATGTGACAATGATATATTTTTTAAATTCTTGTAATGTCCAATTGTTTTGTAATCACTTTATGAAAATAAAAATGTTGATAGAAAAGGCAAGACAGAATTAACCGGGAGAAAAACAACAGATAGCACTTGAACGGACTGAGCAAAACGCATTAAAAATCATTCAGATTACAGTTTCATCAAGTAAATAAGAAAAAGTAAAAAGACATTTAGAATTTATAAATTTGTATCAACGGTGATGATAGCCTAAAGGAGAAAATAACTGCTTGAATGTTCCGAAATAGAAGGTTTATTATATATTCTGGTGTTCGACTTGCTTTTGATTCATAATTCCAAAAATGGAAGGAATAAAATAAAGCAGTGAATTTGAAGATAGAACTATTGATGGCATTTTCAAATTACCTAATGTTTCACTATCATTTTGTAACTCGAAAGAAAACTTTGAAATACAGTACATCTAAACTTACTTATAAAAGGAACTTTGTGTGTGTATGTGCGTGTGTCTGTGTGTGTGTATGTAAACTCGGAAACGGCTGAACCGATTTTCTTGAAAATTTACAGAGCTGTACTGTACGCGTATGCGAGTGTTCTTAGCTAGGTTTTGTGTCGAGGCACCACAGATAAATATCGAAAATCGATAATCGAATAAATAGGGTTATAGAAGGAGTGATCTGATTTTAATCAAATTTGATACACTCATAGACAAAGATATAAGAAACGATATTCAGAAGTTTCACGGTTGTAGTTCTTACAATAGTGCAGAAAATCGATAATATATATATATATATATATATATATATATATATATTCATTAATGCAGGTTTCATTGAATAATATAGACAAGTTTTGTCTATTAATTTTGTGTAGGATCCGTTCATACTGTCTGATATACTTGATGGTGATGTCGTTGAAAGACAACAAAAAATCACAGTATTTGTTGAATTTTTTATCGGGTCTAAGCTTTCGGCTCACATAAGCCATTATCAAAGAGTAAATATTAACACACAGTAAACATAGAACATTTAAGTTATTAACAATATAGAGTATTGAATTGAAAATATAAGTCCATCCCTACCGTGGCGGATGACCGAAGACAGTGACAAAATAGTGGTGTTATGGTCGCTGGTCTGATTACAGACATTTGAGTACGTTATTGGAAATATCGAAATTGATTGTATTCAAACCAGGTTTAAATTGTTTAATGTAGAGTGCTTCGAGGATTTTTAGTTTCTGTTTGCTATTTTCTTGTTTGAGTATGTACTCCAACTACCAACTAGATGAAAACATCCTAAAAAACTCATAAATACTAATATTTCTCCGACAGACTCTCACAAAAGAATTAATTTTATTATATATTACACTAAATCCACTACATCTAATTCATTTGTCCGAAACGACTCTTCCCCCACTGTTAGTGATTTGCAAAAACCAATGTAGTATATAAATTCATATGTCCATTTAGAGAATGTATCTCTAACAACCTCAATATCTACATTGGCCACACCACAAATTCGCTCTCACGGCGTCTGACGTTGCACTTAAATGAAAATTCAAATATATTCCGTCATTTAGAACAACACGGTTATCAACGCTCACTTCTGAGAAAAACGCTTGTTGATAACACGTACATACTCAAACAAGAAAACAAATTCAGTTTAAGACAAAAACATCTTATTTGATATCGATACGAGGAAATCAAAATTTGACTTACATCCATTCATTTTTCTTTCAGTCTACGGTTTCGCTTTAACTGGAAACAACTATTGCTTTTTAGTCTTTCGTGCCAGGACCATGGATTAGTTTTAAAGCTTTCATTACACTCGAGCAACGCCGAGCTATACTGCTAGGAAATATATAAAAGTTGGAAATTCAGTATATAAATATATAAAAGTTTGAAATACAGTCTATAAATATCATGAAATGCATATTTTCTTTTAGCGAGTACCATCGTTTTCTAACTGGTTTGATTCAACTATAATTTCTATATCAATGAATGGTAAAAGAATTCATTTTGTTGACATTGTTTTCATGTAGCTTTGTCATGTAGCTTTGTCATGTAGCTTTGTCAAACTCTAAAATAAAGCTAAATTTTGGCAAATGCCCCCTCCGAATCGTTTTTATAGGTGGTTTCCTAAGCTGTTTTTACTTCGATTTTGTCATCATTCAGTCTTCGGCTTTGTTTTCCCATGTTTCTTTGAAAGAGGAAGTATTGTATAACTCTCTCTCTCTCTCTCTCACACACACACACACACACATATATATATATATATATATATATATATATATTCTCAAAGTTTTCGATGTTGATCCATCTTAAATCTCCAGAAATCTTTCACCTACAGCACATGCGCGTCATTACTCATCGACCGCCCACAAATCAAACGGCGGGAAAAATCACAATACAAAACGATAAATGTCCAGATCGTTTGTCGTATAGCAAATGCAATCCTTAATTTCTTTTCACAAGTAGCTGATATAATTGAATGTCATGTCCACTTCTTTTCAATGTTCTCCTGAGTTTGAAATCTATCACTAGCTTTCATCCTCACCCATTATCGTTTATTTTTGTACTTCTGTTACTTTCAAACTTATCAGAGCTTTGCTACTTTTAAAAATGTTTATTTTTTGTGGGGAGGTGAATCTTTTGTTGAGTTTGTTTCATTTTTTAAATATTTATTTTGATAGATAGTTTTCTCTTATAACATTCGTTTTTATTCTTCGTTTTTTCCAATTTTTCCGTTGATGAATGCAACTTTCTTTTGTCAAGATTTTCAAATTTTTCCTTTCTGCACACGCTTTGTTTTCTACTTTATCTCTTTTTTATTTTATCTTCCCTATTTTTTAGCATTTTTAAACATTTCTCTTTATGTCTAACTAACATTTGCTCTTTTTATTTTTCCGATTATCTTGCTTCTCTCGTTAATGATTAATCATTGTTTCTACATTTCTATTGCTCCAACGTTTTCTCCTATAATTCCCTTGTCGCTTTTCATCCTTTTCTATCTTTCTTTCAATATATTTATTCTGTTACTTTAATTAAATATTCCTTCCTTCATTTATGCTTTCTTTTCGTTTTTCTTCTGACTTTTCTTTATTCGCTAGTTCTATTCTATTTTTTTTACGTATTCCATTTTTAAGAAACAAATGGACGTCATGTCGTCTTATGATTTTTCAAATGAACTCTTCCCAGTAACCAGAAATATTTATCGAATCAGACGACCGGGTCGATCTCATCAGAGAATACATCTCAGGGACACGTTCATGCAAATATCATCTCACAGAATCGAGTGATAAAAAGTGCTAAAAGAAAATTTGATGACAGGCAAGTGTTATATGGTGAATACCTCCGATGATACAAAGTTGTCTATTCATATTACGTTTTACGGATATCAGCCTAACTCAAGCGGAATTGAATATCGAGATTGTTAAAAGATACATGCATTATTTAATTTAAAAGGGCATATGTTGCCCTGTTGCCTTTTTTCCGTTTTCCTTTATAAGAAAGACCGAATAATAAAAGAATTATAATTAGATAAGCTGATATAGCTCATACCGGTTTTTATGTAAATAGTAGACGATTATTAGATTATGTCCTCATATAAGAACTATCTTTATATTTGTTTTTTAAATTAACGGCATTTTCAGTTTCTGGTTTGAACTGCTAAATTTTTGATTCAATTTCTTTTATTTCTGCAAAAATCTAAGCATTCAGATACTGTAAAGTTTCAAGAAATGTATAGGTTCAAATGTCCGATAATATTTTTTGTAAACTTTTAATATGTTAAAAAAAAGCCAACGTAACATGCGGTCAGTTCATCATGCGTCAGAAGTGAGTCTTGAATTTGAATATATAAAGGAAGGCGAAAACAACTTGTTTCCCACAGTAATACGGTCATGACTTTTGAAATTCATATAATCATTTTGTAATTAAGAATAGATAGACTAAACTATCGCCCAGTTCACACTCCACCCACATCTATTGAACAGGTGAAGAGGCTCATCCCTTGTTTCCTGTTTAGGATGCGGTTTCCGGTTTTCTCTTTTCTAATCTTCTCACTTTTTTTCCAATTGGAGTAGATAGACAAAAACTATCGCCCGGTTCACACTCCACCCTCATCTATTGAACAGGTGAAGAGGCTAATCATTTGTTTCCTGTTTAGGATGCGGTTTCCGGTTTTCTCTTTTCCAAACTCTTCACTGTTATGTAGCCCCCTGCACATCAGTGGCATTACTGCCTTGCTAGGGGATGATATGATTATATATATATATATATATATATATATATATATATATATATATATATATATTGCAATAACCACGATGATGAGAAAGTCGAAGAATTGTAAATTTGTAGAATCCACCACAGCTTCGAAAAAATTCTTTAATGTACAGCAAAACTTGTATGTCAAAGAATACGCAAGTTAATAAAAGAACTGGAATGAAAGAGTCGAGAGAATTGGAATAGAGAATATTAACTACGTTGTGGTGCAGTGGATATCAGCTCGGAACGAGAAATCGGGGAGCCGAGTTCAAATTCTATTTGAATTCATTGCATTCACTTACGCGCAAATACCCTTAGGAAAGGTATTAATCCGTCTCTTCCCTTCCAGTTATCGGCTAAATAACAGGACAGATTGGGTTCTATAGCCTTGGCTGACAACCAGTCTACCACAAAAAGCAATGGCAACCTACTGCGGGATAATCTTCTGCCCAGTCAGTCATGTCTCTTTCGAGATATGATCGCCCAATCGTGTTTCACGTATGGCACTTAACTGACTGACGGAACTACAGTAAGACACTCAATATCTAGACGGATAAAAATATATTTAACTGTTTTTAATAAAACCACAGAATAAAACGTTTCACTTGAACAGCATTTAAGAACAGGGATAAATAAGGTCTATCAACAGGAAGTATGATTATCAGCAAAGGCAAAAGCCCAAAGGACGAGTTAAAAATATAAATACCAAGAAAGTGCAGAAGTTTAGAGCGTTTTAATATTGGATGGAAAATGCTACAGAGAGATTCGAACACTTATCAGAGGAGCGAAAGAAGCATTTAAATGGTTAAGCACGATGCAAAGA
The DNA here is from genome assembly GCA_037127315.1 of Ascarosepion bandense. Lineage (NCBI taxonomy): Eukaryota > Metazoa > Mollusca > Cephalopoda > Sepiida > Sepiidae > Ascarosepion > Ascarosepion bandense. The sequence goes on along the minus strand of JBBBDQ010000676.1, from coordinate 2,578,798 downwards.
AACGGGAAATATCCGTTAAAAAGAAAAAGAAAGAATGCTGGATCTGGATTGTTGTGTTATCAATCTTCTTCTATGGTAGTGTTTACTAGACAATCTCTCCAAGAATGAAGAGAACCCTAGAGACAGCAGAAATGTGGTTTTTAAAATGTGCTGTAAATTTTATACACGGAGCGAGTAAGTAACAAGGAGTTTTTAAAGAAAATAGCAACAGAAAGAACAAAGATTTTATCGAACTCATTAGACTTACTTTTAAAAACAGGGTTAGGTAGTTGTTTCTTCTTCATAGACAGGAGCTGCCAGCCGATGACATCAGGAAAAAATGCATGAATATTAGGAACAAGGTAGGTCTACGGTAAGATCCCTGGCAAACAGAATTATTTCAAAAAGGTCTAGATGAGTGGAAATTTCATATTGATGCTTATAATTGATATTGCACAAAAATTTTTAAAAAATGACAAATGAATCTTCTTGAACATATAATGAGGGAACAGGGTTTAGAAAACATAATCCTCACGGAATACATTGGATTCATGAGTTATTGGGAAAGGCTGCAAGCGACATTTCTGATGACATTGTTTAAAATGGTTGTGTGATTGGGAGCGTCAACATTCGCAAAGAAAGAAAAGAAAAGTTACTTAGTTTCACACTAGTTTTTTTTTTTTAGAGTGAAATTGTGTACAGGACTCGGGGCCACTCGTGATAGAAGGTTACATTAAGAGGTAGTTTATATGAATAGGAGGGGAAAAACATTTAACAGATGAACATTGTACTTACCTGGAAAACATCCTGAAGGTGTTCGAAAGGAAATTACATCCCAGCGATGGAATGCGGGTGGTTTCTTACACTGAGAGTCTCATGGCAGGGTTCTATCCGTGTAGTTTTGATCTGGTAAAACAAAATAATGCATTTCGTCAGAGCACTTTAAAACGGAAGTAACGACAGTGCAATTTGGGGCTTGCCACATTTTGTCTTTGAGAGAGACTTTGGAGGGTAGAAAAAATAGTGACAACGACACGGGATAGTTTTGAATCTTTTTCGAAGTGGAAAGTGAGAACTGGTCAGCTCCTGTCCTAATATGACAAGAATACTCCATTTTTTGCCGGATCTGTCTCTTGTAAAGACAGAGGATAGTATGAGGTACCAGGTGCTTACTGGAGTTGTACAGTGGACCGATCATTCTACTTGCACATTTAGCTATGGTTCGTATTTACGAGTTCTACGTGAGGCTTGGTGCGAGATAGAGACACAATAGTCTCCTGTTCTCTTTCTTTTGGTGAAATAAAAAAAATGATTATAGCCTTCATGAAAAGCGTCAAATAATGCTCATGTGCATTTTCTAGTATTCAATTAGTACAATGTGTATTTGACTATTGTATTTATTGAACCAACAGACACATTTCAAGAAAAGACATTTGTACTTTTTATGCCTATATAATTTTGACTAGAGATTCTCAGAGTATGTAACGTCTTATCGTTACAGGTGGTAGTTTGGTGTCCGATCGATGATAGAATGTAACTTGGTAATTGTGGTGAACCATGATCGTCTACATTCTAGCATGAATGAAAGAAGACGAATATATATATATATATATATATATATATATATATATATATATATATATGTTGAAATAATTATTCTAGAATAATAATTTTTATTTGAAAATTATAGCTTTTGAAACGATCGACTTATATATCGAGGCCTCGTAGGGAACTTCAACGTGGTGTAATTGTTAATCCGCTTGTGTCGCTAGAATCATTGCAATTCTGTAGTAAATTAAATGCTGGCTCCATACTACATACTTTCGAATTTCCATCAGATCTAAATTGTAACTTCAAGCGTCATGACAACAACTGTTTATTCTCTAAGAGACAATCTCTTATTTTAGAACATTACCAATTCCAAAACTTAATTTTTCAATATTTTCTTGTAATTTGAATACTGGATGTGCGTTTATTGATTCGAAATCAGGGAGCCAAGTTCGATATCCAGTTGAATTCGTTGAAATCACTTACAGGTAAATAGCTTTGGGAAAGGTATTAATCTATCTCGTCTCCCTCCAGCTATGGGTTGAATAGATTGGGTTTTATAATAGTTGGCAGCCTAATGCGGGAAAATTTTCCGTCTTGTCAGTAATGTCTCGAAAATAACATAATTGTGTAAGTGTGTTTTAGGCATGGCAATGAGTTTAAATAGTAAAATATTTTATAATAATCTTTTCGGGATGACCAATAGTTTTCTAAACCCCTTTGCTTTTTGTGCAATATCAATTAAAAGCAACAATATGAAATTTCCACTAATCTAGACCTTTTTGAAATAATTCTGGTGTTAGCCAGGGATCTTACCGTAGACCTACCTTGTTCCTAATATTCATGCATTTTTTCTTGATGTCATCGGCTGGCAGCTCGTGTCTATGAAGAAGAAACAACTACCTAACCCAGTTTTTAAAAGTAAGTCTAATGAGTTCGATAAAATCCCGATAGCAATTGATCTAAAAAATGAACTACAATCTATTTTGAAATTGGGCAACTAGTGGCTAGTAAATGTCAAAGCCTCAACAACAAAACCGCTCTCTTTTAATTGTCTGAAGGAAGCCATTTTATTGTATAACAGCATGGCGGATGCTAATCTCCATGAGAATGGCTTCTCGAAGGCTTTTTCGCTGACATAAAGTAGACTGTTTATATTGAATTAATTGCTAAATCTACGGGCTGGGAAAGTTGTTTCTCTGTGTCTTGCTAGACAATTTTTTCTCGTCAGAATATATCTTACTTATTTATAAGTTTTCCATTCGTCTTTGATTTAAATATTGCTGATATATCTGGTCCGGTGCTCCTGTTATATATATATATATATATATATATATATATATATATATATATATATATATTTAATAATTTCACCCCAAGCAAGGGGGCTACATAGGGGAAGGTAAAGAGAAGGAGTGGTTAGACATAGGGAATGTCAGGAGGAAGGTGACAGATAAGTAAGGATAACGAGGATGAGGGTTGGGCAGATGGGAAGAGTGTTTGAGAGAATGGGAGCAGGTTAGTCTGTTCGGAGGTGTCTATTGACCTTACATTTAAACTCCTAGAGATTGTAGCCGTCGTTGAAGCAATCGTGCGGAAGGGAATTCCACAGTCGGAAGTGCGAGGAAAGAAACTGTTGGAGTAGACGTTGCGGTTGCATTTTATCTGTTTCACTGTAAAAGGGTGGGATCTAGTTGCTAATCTAGTATCTCGTGCAAATTCGTGTTTAGGGGGCACCAGTGATCTAAGTTCATCGGAGCAGAAATCGTGAAAGTATTTATACAAGAGACACAGGGAAGGCACGTCGCGCCTGTAGGAGAGAGACTGCAGGCGGTCTGCCAATTCGGTATCTATCACATTACAGACCCTCCTCTGTACCTTATCGAGAAGCCCGAGGAGAATAGCAGGGGCACCCGACCAGATATGGCAGCAGTATTCAATGCACAGGCGGATGGTATATTTATATATGCGCAGGATAGATTTAGACGGAAAAAACTTCCGGGCCCTGCACAGAGAACCGATTTTCATAGCAGCGGATTTAGCAATGGATTCGATATAGTCATTCCATTTGAGGTCCGCTGAAAATGTGAGACCAAGGAGGCGTAGTGTTTTAATCTCTGGGAGGCAAGCCTGGTCCATGCTAATGGGAGGTAGGTGAGATTGTCGATGATGGTTAATTGAGAGTAGCTTCGTTTTAGAAGCATTAAAATTTACTGGCCATTTCTTACCCCAGTCCACTATGGATTGGAGGTCTTTTTCAATCTCGGCTGCGAGGTTAGCTTTGACGCCTACACCAGATTTTTGTAGGAGGCGAGAGTAAACTGTGGTGTCGTCGGCGTACAAACCTACTTGGGCTCTTATAGAATCAGGGAGATCATTAATGTATATCAGGAAGAGTGTAGGACCTAAGATGGAACCTTGGGGAACACCTGCGTTTGTATGGTAGTTCTGGGAGGCATGTTCGTTTAATACCACCTTCATTGTGCGGTTAGAGAGGAATGACTGGAGTAGTTGAAACAAATGTCCAGTTATTTCATAGCACCGCAGTTTACATAGAAGGCCAGCATGCCAAACTCTGTCGAACGCTTGAGATATATCTAATGCAACGGTTCGGGTTTCGCCATTTCTGTCGAGTGCCTGGTATATGTACTCGGTGATGGTCGTTAGCATATCAGCAGTAGACCTGGTGAAGCGGAAACCATATTGCTTGTCCGTGAGGAGCCTGTGTGCTGTGAGATGCTGAACCACCTCGGCGTTGATAATGGCTTCGAACACTTTGCCAAAGATCGGAAGAAGGCTGATAGGGCGGTAATTTGCAGGGTCCGAGGGTTCTCCAGTGTTTTTAAATATAGGATCTACAGAGGAAGATTTCCAACAGGCATAGGTTGTAAAGCTTAGAAAGAACAGAGCAGAGTTCAGGGGTACATTTCTTTAAGACTATGGCTGGGATTCCGTCCCCACCGCTTGCTTTGTGAGGGTCATGTTTTAAGATTATCTTAGAGACAAGCGAAGGTGTAATGTGTACATCATTCAGTTGTGCCTCGGTTCTAGGTGAGAAGTCGGGTGTAAAAACTCCAGATGTGTCCAGACTCGAATTGTTCGAGAATCTGCGAGCAAAGCATTCAGTCTTATCTGCTGGGGAGGTGAGGACCTCAAATTTGTTGATTAGCGGGGGTATTGTGTACTTTCTCTTGTTAAGTACTCTTTTACAGAGTCGCCAGTAGTCTTTAAAGCCGAATTTAGAGCATGCTACGCGTTGCTTCATTCTGGCAGCAAACAACATCTTAGCTTCTTTAAGTATCCTTTTACACTTATTACGAGCTGAAGTGAAAAGGCGCCTGTTTTGGTCCGACGCGTAGTTACGATAGAGTCGGAAGAAATGATTCCGGTGGGCAATGGCAGCCGAGCAAGCGGGTGAGAACCATGGAGACGAATGAGATTTAAGCTGGAATTTCCTAGCAGGGATGAAGGCATCCATGTCAGCCTTAACCCAGGAGGAGACCTCGGATGCACATTCTTCGATGGGAAGACTAAAAACGTTGTTCCAAGGGATGTCACAGAGGAAGTCTCGGAACGAATCCCAGTCTGCTCTTTTATAGCAGTAGGATATTCTACTTGTCTGGGTATCATGGGTCGGGCGGGAGTGGAGTGAAAAATTGACGGACACTACAGTGTGGTCAGAGTTTCCGAGTGGGCAGAGTTGTCTGGTAGTGCAAGAGTCTGGGATGGAAGTGAAGCAGAGGTCTAGAAGTGAGTCCCTTCCGTTAGAGTCGTCGAAGAAACGCGTGGGGAAGTCCACTACTTGCGTAAGGGATTGGGTGATTGAAAAGTTCATGGTGTAGACACCAGCAGGGTCGGTGACAGCGTTCTCCAGCCACTTGGTGTCGTTAAGTCACCAAACACGAATACATGGGCAGCGGGTTGGGATAAATGGCTTTGTCGATATTGTCAGAAATGATGTCAAGTAACGAACAGTCAAGGGAGGAAGGAGAGCGGTAGAGAAAGAAGAGATAGCTAATCGAGCTGTGAAGTGAGAGGCGGAAGCACATGAAAGAATGATCTGGGGATTCAAAAGATGAAACCCTAGCTAAGGGAAGGTGTTCGCTGACATAGACACCAAGCCCATGTATATGAACATTGGAATCTTTTCTGAAGAGGGGAAGGTAGCCAGGAACGTAGAACTGAGATGAGGGGATAGAAGGGTTAAGATTAGTTTCACATACGGCTAATATAGCAGGTGAGTTATTATGGAGAAATGAATCTACGTTGAGGAAGTTGGTGCGGATACCGCGTATGTTAGTGAAAGAGATGTAGACAGGTTTGGGCGTTTTCAAATGAACTGGTTGAGTTTTGCAATTATGTTTGCTTTTTTCCATAGTGATTCAGTTAAGGAGAGGTCTTAGAATAGAATCAGTCGGTCAATCGTTTGCAACTTGTGAAGGATGGAGACTGGAGCGGCCTACAACATAATGTGGCCTCGGGTTTACCCACCAAACGTTCATGCAGGGACGCCCGTCCACGCGCGATATGGCACTACAAGAACCCCGGTATTATCCAACTGTTGATCAGAGCAGCCTCTCAAGACGCTACGCAAGAGTTCGGGCTCATAACTACCAGTTGGAAGCAGCAACCAGGAAACTGCCAACCCGGTACTCTCAGAATGTAAAGACGTTGACACCATACTCCGTAACTGCAAAGAGCTTCCAGCTGAACTAACACTAAGACCGGAGAAGGGGGATGAAAAGGGAAACCCTTCCTAAACAAGAAACAAGGCGATCACCTCTACACTTATTCAAAAGAAGAGGGTGGAGTGTGAGACCGGGCGATAGTAGGAACTATCTACTCCAATTTAAAAAAAAAGTGACTGAGGTTTACAATGTTTTAACTTAGTATATGTCGAAAATAACCTTGAATTGCAAAATAATTTACACAAACTAAGTTAGTGACAAAAAAAAATCAAAGACGAACAAAAAAAAAACGTTAAAAAAAATTTCCCAAAAATACAGAAAAACAGACTGAAAAATGGACTGAATCCCGGTTGACTTACCACAATCAGCTAACACTGAAAAGTTGATTTAACTAAATTTCAGAAGACAAAAATAGAAATTAAACCATTTTTTACAGAATATAGTCGAGTTAAGTAGCATGCGTTCGCTGGCCAACCGTTACGATTTGAATGTCTCGAAGACAGAAATTTAACTCTTCTACAAGACAAAACTAATGGAATTAATTGAACCGTGATACTAGTTATCTTAAGTCGAAAATAACCTTGAATTGCAAAATAATTTACACAAACTAAGTTAGTGACAAAAAAAAAATCAAAGACGAACAAAAAACGAAAAAGAAATTTCCAAAAATTACAGAAAAACAGACTGAAAAATATTTAGAGATGTCTTGCTCACATCCAAAGAAGCATCTGCATCTAAGCTTCAGTCAACATATCATCGTCTAAAGTAGCTTCCCTTTATGTTTTCTATAAATACTTTCATGGTAATTGTTATGATGAACTTTTGTCTATGGTACCTCGACTTCTTCAGTTTAAATGCAGTACTAGACTGACTGGAAGCCCTCACCCTTTGTACAGCTGAAATAGCTAGAGGTAATTGTCAGTTCATTGCTAATAGTTTCTTCTATCGCACTTTGTTATTCCGACCTTTTGCTTTCAAGTGAAGTTTTGTCTTCCAAAATTTAGATTCCTATGTCACTTGCTGGTAGTAACACATGTGTGTTTTGGAGATCCAACTGTCTTCTTGAATATGGTAAAAATTAAGCCATTTTTTTTTTTATTTTTATCATCTTTTATTTTGCCCATTTTTGTATAATTTCTAACTTTCATGTCTAATTTGAAGGATTTTGCTTTTTTAACAGAAATTTCGTTGATTAGACTTAACTAAGTTAAATCTTAGCAAGTTACTAACCTAATTGTTTAATTGGAGTTGACAGACTAAACTATTGCCCGGTTCACACTCCACCCACGGCTATTGAGCAGGTGAAGAGGCTCATCCTTTGCTCTTTGTTTAAGATGTGGTTTCCGGTTTTCTCTTTTCCAATCTTTTCACTCTTACGTAGCCCCCTACGCTTCAGTGGCGTTACCGCCTTGCTTGAGGTGATATGATTAAAAGAAAAACAAAACAAATCTTGTTATCTTCTGTCTCCTTAATTCCTGTTATTATTATTAGTATTATTATTATTATTATGTTGTCAGTTTTCATCATATTTCGATGTCTGCTATTGTCGCACTACCAGCCGAGTCTGCGGGAAGACCTAAGGCAGGTCGTGGTGTGTTTTTATGGCTCCATTTCATCTTCCCTATTATCCCTAGAGTGACACAGACAAAGTTTTCCTTAGTCTGTGGGCTGTACTTAATAAGACAATATTTTGTATATCTCTTAAGCTGGGGTTTCCAGGGATTCTTTCAATGTGTTGTTTTGTTCCATTTTTTATCATTCCAAGTGCACCTACTATCACTGTCATAACTCTTGTTTTAAATTTCCACATTTTTTCTATTTCAATTTCCAGGTCTTTATATTTTGACAGTTTTTCAAATTCCTTGATTGCTATGTTACAATCCGCTGGACAAGCCATATCAATTAATAGACAAGTTTTCTCCTTCTGGTTTTTAACAATAATGCCTGGCCTGTTTGCTTCAATTTTTCTGTCTGTGTAGATGGTGTAATCCCATAGAATGATTACATCTTCTATTTCTGTAACCGGTGCTGGGTGATGTTCATACCAGTGTTTGTTTACAGATTTTCCATAATGTTTGCACATTGTCCAATGTAAATATTGCCCAACTCTTTCTAAGCTTTTATTATTATTATTATTATTATTATTATTATTATTATTATTATTATTATTATTATGTCATTTTTCATCATATTTCGATTTCTGCTTTGGTCTCACTACCAACCAAGTCTGCGGGGAGACCTAAGGCAGGTAGTGGCGTGTTGTTATGGCTCCATTTCATGTTTTTCTATCTTCCCTATCATCTCCAGCATTACATAGATAAAGTTTTCCTTAGTGTGTGGGCTGTACTTAATAAGACAATTTTTTGTATGTCTCTTAAGCTGGGGTTTCCAGGGATTCTGTCAATGTGTTGTTTTGCTCCATTTTCTATCATTCCAAGTGCACCTACTATCACTGGCACAATTCTTGTTTTCAATTTCCACATGTTTTCTATTTCAATTTCCAGGTCTTTATATTTTGACAGTTTTTCAAATTCCTTGATTGCTATGTTACAATCCGCTGGACAAGCCATATCAATTGATAAACAAGTTTTATTATTATTATGTCATTTTCCATCATATTTCGATTTCTGCTTTGGTCTCACTACCAACCAAGTCTGCGGGGAGACCTAAGGCAGGTAGTGGCGTGTTGTTATGGCTCCATTTCATGTTTTTCTATCTTCCCTATCATCCCCAGCATTACATAGATAAAGTTTTCCTTAGTGTGTGGGCTGTACTTAATAAGACAATTTTTTGTATATCTCTTAAACTGGGGTTTCCAGGGATTCTTTCAATGTGATGTTTTGTTTCAATTTTTATCATTCCAAGTGCACCTACTATCACTGGCACAACTCTTGTTTTCAATTTCCACATTTTTTCTATTTCAATTTCCAGGTCTTTATATTTTGACAGTTTTTCAAATTCCTTGATTGCTATGTTACAATCCGCTGGACAAGCCATATCAATTAATAGACAAGTTTTCTCCTTCTGGTTTTTAACAATAATGTCTGGCCTGTTTGCTTCAATTTTTCTGTCAGTGTAGATGGTGTAATCCCATAGAATGGTTACATCTTCTATTTCTGTAACCGGTGCTGGGTGATGTTCATACCAGTGTTTGCTTACAGCTTTTCCATAATGTTTGCACATTGTCCAATGTAAATATTGCCCAACTCTATCGTGGCGATTTTTATATTCGTTTGGGGCAGGCACAGAACAGCCTGAGATTAGGTGGTCTATTGTTTCTTGGTGTTTATCACAAAACCTGCATTTTGGATCCATATTATTATGCATAATATTTGCCTGAAAGTTTCTCGTGAAAAGACTTTGGTCTTGTGCTGCAAGTATAAATCCTTCAGTATCAGACTTTAGTCCAGATGCACGTAACCATCGATGAGTATTAACTTTGTCAACATTGGATTTATTGGCACGTACTGGATATTGGCCATGCAGAGGTTTGTCTTGCCAGCGCTGTTTCATCTTTTCAAGAGCTTTATCTTTGGCTTTCATTTTTATATTTTTTGCCGCAATAGTTGGTTCTTGGCTTCTGTTTTGCTTTTCTACAGAATCTACTAACTGTAAATCTTGTTTGAATTTACTGCCTTCTTTTATTATTGAATATTTTTTCTTTCTTTCTTCATGTTGCCTTACTAATTGTAACATCCAATCCTTTGTTGTTTCTATGTATGTTAGTAAGCCAATAGTTGTTGTCTTGTATGACAATTCCAGCTGAATAAGACCTCTTCCACCTTCTTTACGGGGTATGTATAGACGGTCTACATCAGCCTTTGGATGATGCTTCTTATGCTTAGAAAGAAGCTTTCTTGTTTTAGCATCCATTCGCCTGATGTCGTTTAGAGTCCAGTTTAAGATGTTAAAGCTATATTGGACAACTGGGATTGCAAGGCTATTAATGGCCATAACTCTGTTCTGTGAATTTAATTCAGTTTTTAATATCATTCGTAGCCTTCTATAGTACTCTTTACGCACTATTTCTTTCATTTTTTTATGGTGAATGTTTTCGCTCTCATTTACACCTAGGTATTTATAAGCTTCTTCTGGTTTCAATTCTTTTATTGTTACAGCAGGGTCTAGGCTAATTGAGGATGTTTCTTGTATTGATCCACGTAAAAATGTAGCTTTAGCACATTTATTCAAATTAAATTTCATTCCAATGTCTTCGCTGAAGCATTTTACAGTTTGCAGAAGACCTTCCAGTTCATTATCATTCTTAGCATATAACTTTAAGTCATCCATGTAAAATAGATGGCTTATTTTCTTTTGTCCTATTTTATAACCACATTCTGTCTTGTTAAGTTGACTGGTTAGTGCTATTAGTGATATGCAGAATAATAAGGGAGATAAAGAATCACCTTGAAATATACCTCTTTTGATGTTTATTTCATCAGACTTATAGGTTCCATTTATATGATTGAGGTAAAGGGTTGTTTTCCATATAGACATGCACTGTTTGATGAAATTGATGATGACGGGCGATATCTTGTATATATTTAAAGTCTTTAAAATCCACGAATGTGGCACACTATCGAATGCCTTTCGATAGTCTTTCCAGGCTGTACTAAGATTTTTCTTTGTACTATAGCAGTTTTCCAGGATCATTTTGTTAATCAGCAATTGGTCTTTACAACCATAACAGCCACGTTTGCACCCTTTTTGTTCAAGCGGTAACATGTCATTTCTTTCTAAGAATAAATATGTCTGCTTTGTTAAAATAGATGTTAATAGTTTATATGTTGTCGGAAGACATGTAATTGGTCTGTAGTTTTTCGGATTTTTTGTGTCACCATTCTTGGGTAGAAGAAATGTAATTCCTTTTGTCAACCATGCAGGAATTCTAGTGGGATCGTCAACCATTTCTTGAAGTTCTTTGGCTAGTTTTTTATGTGATGCGCTTAAATAATATAGCCAAAAGTTAGGAATTTTATCTATGCCTGGGAATTTCCAATTGTGTGTTTTTTTTAGTGCATATTTAACATCATCTTCTGTAATTCCAGACCATGTCTGTTCGGGTTTATTTTTCATTCGTTCTGTCTCTTGCGTAATCCAATGTATTTCCTTGCTAAGTTCTTTAGGGCAAGCCCATATCTTTTCCCAGAACTGTGTGACTTCTTCCATTCTGGGGGGTACTGTCACTTCAATTCTTTTTTTACCTATTTCCCTGTAAAATCTCTTTGTATCAGTCTGAAAAATCTTGTTTTCTCTGTAAAATCTTGCTCTTTTTTCATAGCGTCTTATTCTTTGAGCCTTCAGTTGGATTTTTTGCTTTATTTTTTTCTTTATTTGATAAGACGTCATTTTCATTCTTGATGTTATATTTTTTACGGCTCTTCTGCTTTTCCTAGTTCTTACATTTATTCCTCTACTCAGTTCATCCAATATTGATAGTTCACTTCTAAGTTGTTCTATTTCTTTTTCTATTTTTCTTTTCCAAGGTGGAACTTCACGTCTACGAGACTGCCTTGTTTTTATTTTGATATTTAATTTTTTTGTTGCTGCTGTTGCTGATGCATATATTATTTCGTTTAGATTTGTATGAGGGTCTTCATCCAGTATTGATTTCAGTGCTGCATTGTACAGTTTAATAGTTCGGAGGTTTTGTTTTGTTGGTTGGAATTTTGGGAGCTGTTCACGTTCCTCCATTGTAATACTTTGTATTTGACTTAGATGGTTTTTTATTTCTATCTTGGCTTCCTGTATATTGTTCTTATTTTCCGTCAAATAATTATCTTCGATGTGTTCTGAACTCGTTTTATTTTTGTCTTTTAACTGACTCAGACTCAGATCACACCTTTCCAGCACTTTTAAACTTACATCATTATCTTCGCATTGATTTGCGTGTTTCACGGTTTCTACATTATGACCTGTGATTTGTTTGATGTTATTACTTTTTATTTCTGGTTCCGGTTCCTTTTCATATTTTGTTGATTCGACTCTTCTTGTTACAATTCTTTTAATTTCATGAATTTCGGCCTCTGTTAGTCGGTTATTACGACGGGCTCCCTGTTTATCCACTGGAAGAGCCATACTGGACTTTTTATTTCTATTTGTATTTTTCATGTTTTTCCCACGAGTGACGCACGGGTCCAAAAGTCCACCCAAAGTTGCCCGGCACGTTGGGTAACGGTCTTTTACAAACAGGGTCCCGAAGCCTGTAGGGAATCGTTTGTGACCTCATAACGCAGTAGCCATTCACTCCTCGGCACGATTAACACCTTGAGTTGCGGGTTGTTGTTCGGAGTTTTCCTTCTCCTAAATGGGCTGCCAAGCAACATCTAACATAGACGCGATTGGAATTCAAGGAGAAAGTCGGCTCAACGAAACAAAACATCAATATTACTAGAGTAGTTAGTTTAAAAAAAAAAAAAAAAAAAATTTATAATATCTTAAGAAAAAAAAAATCATGTTTATATTAAAACAAAATTTCATATTGAGAAAAGGAAAAATTCAAATAGAGAGACGTTTGTTGAAAAAAAAAAAATGTAATAATTTGTTCGTCCACTTTATCTTTTATTTTTTCAACAAAGTCGTTGGTCAAAAATAGGATTATCATAATAAGATAAATTAAATAAGTAAAATAAATCAATAAATAAATAAAAATAAATTTATCAATAAATACGTAGACTTTCTATAAAATAATACCATATAAATTGTTTTTCATCGGATTTAATTTATTTTCTTGTTTTGTTTTGTTTTTAAGAAAATTATAATAGTTAAAAAAAATTTTTTACGAAATATCGACAGCTAAAGGAAATATAATACGGATGATTTTATTTAGGTTAATTTAAAGAACAAACAGATAAATTAAAATAAAGCAGAATTTCATAAAAAAAAAAAAAAAAAAAAAATTCCCTAATATCTAAAGAAAAAATCCTGTTTATATTAAAAGTTTTTAAAACAGAATTTCATATTGAGAAAAAGAAAAATTCAAAGAGAGAGACGCTGGTTGAAAGAAAACAAACAAACTTGGATGTAACGGCCGTTCATCGGAGAAAAAAAAAACATCACTGCACTTTAGAGAGTATTGTTTAAAAAAAAAACACACAATTATTGCTACTATTAACCTTTGTCCTTGCAAAAAAAAAAATCAAAATTTAATATGAGAGAAAAAGTGGATATACCTTTGAGTTTACTACCGTAACATTTAAAAATAATAATTTGTTCGCCCACTGTATTCTGTGTTATTCTTTCATTAAATCCAGCGAGAATAAAATTATCGAAAAATAAATAAATATATAAAATGAACGAACAAATATAATAAATTATTACATATTCTTTCTAAGAAAGAATATCCTAGATCGAACATTTTTTTTTTGTGTTTTTCGTCGTATTTTTTTAATTTTTTTTTTCGTTGTCTTGCTTTAGAAAACTAGTTAATAAATCTATTTAAAGGATCATTAAAAGAAGAAACATACAATTTGAATTATATACGAAGAAAAAATTAATGTTTATGTTTAAAATAGTGAAATTCAAAATTAATGTTTACGTTTAAAAAAAAAAAAGATCTCAAAAATTTTTTAATAGGAAAGAAAAAGTGGACATACCTTTGAGTTTACTACCGTAAAATTTTAAAAATAATTTGTTGGCCTACTGTATTCTGTATTATTCTTTCATTAAATCCAACGAGAATAAGATTATCGAAAAATAAACAAATATATAAAATGAACGAACAAATATAAATAAATTATTACATATTCTTTCTAAGAAAGAATTTTTTCTAAGAAAAATTATTACATATTTTTTCTAAGAAAGAATATCGTCGATCGAACAGACTTTAACGCTTTTCGTCATATTTTTATCGTTGTCTTGCTTTAGAAAACTAGTTAATAAATCTATTTAAGGATCATTAAAAGAAGAAACATACAACTAAAATTATATACGAAGGGGAAAATTAATGTTTATGTTTAATATAGTTTAATATATTGAAATGAGAAATTAATGTTTACGTAAAAAAAAAACAAAAAAACGTTACGTTTTCAGGAGCCTCAGAAAAGCACGTCATTCTCGTTGTAATCCCAATCGCGTTATTATTATTATTATTATTATTATTATTATTATTATTATTATTATTATTATTATTATTATTATTATTATTATTATTATTATTATTATTATTGTTGTTGTTGTTGTTGTTGTTGTTGTTGTTGTTGTTGTAAATTGTTGTTGTTGTTGTTGTTGTTTCTTCTTCTTAATAGGGCTTACGGCCATATCACGTTGAATACACCGGTTCTCGCTCGATCACCGAAGTTAAGCAACGTTGAGCCTGGTCAGTACTTAGGTGGGTGACCGCTTGGGAATACCAGGTTTTGTAAGCGTTTTGTGACGTATGTGATTTGTGGTGCAGAAAAAGAGAAATCGGTGAGCCGAGTTCGAATTCCAGTTGAATACCCTGCATTTCACTTAAGCACTGGTAACCTTGGGAAAGGTATTAATCCGTCCCTTCCCTCCAGTTATGGGTTAAATGACAGGGTAGGACTTGGGGACCCTGCCCTTAAAAACAAATCGCAATGAAACTTGATACTCGAAAAGAAAAATGTGTTACTAGACACAAAACTTATATAAAAACAAACAACAATAAATTGGTGAAAGAAAAAGGTCTTACAAGCAATAAATAAATAAAAATTTAGTTGGCAATAAATGACCCACCGAGGTTGATATGCCATATAATCAAAACAACCAAAATCTTCTTAATAGTATATTTGTATCATATATTCTAACTCTCACTTACTTCTTGTGTCTTAGTAGCCTTATTCTTATAAAAGAATTATAGTCTTCATAGAAAGCCGCAAATAATGTTTACGTTCATTTTCTTGTATTTAATTACTACAGTGGGAATTTAACTATCCTTTTCGTGGAATCAACAAACATATTTCAAGTAAATATTGTTCCCGTATTTATCCCTATATAATTTTGACAATCATATGTTTTAAGACATTGACGATTAACATACGCATATAATGATCAGTTTTTATATAATAAAATATTAAAGTCTTGTCACCAACTTTAAAATCCAATACTTATGATGCCTATTCATTGTATGTAAATTTATTATAGTTTTAAGTGAGATAACGTCGAGTTTATATATCAAGAATTTTCTAGTAAAACCTTATCGACTACATTGATCAATTATACGCATTAATTTTTGTTACTCTTTCTTAAAAACGGAGGTCTGTAATGATATTGCCATTTAATAGTTTTGTATGCCAGGTTATAATTTGCCCATTCCGTTTATAATGGATATAATTAAGTCGATAGAGCGAAGTCTTAAAATGAGTGCATCATTCACGAAGTGAACCATGACTTGTACAAGTAATATATTACTGCAAATTATAATTCGGAAAGAAAGAGCACTTTGAATTTTTATTACACGAAATATATTAACAGACTTTAAAGAATTTATTTCGAGTGAATAATGGCGATGCCAGCATTTATGTTGATTAAATGTTTATAGTTTTATGCAATATAATGAACTAAATCGTGGACCTCGCATGTAAGCAATGACGAGTTTTTGGAAAGGATGGAAACAAAAAGGAAATTAATACTGAGCATCGGGAACAGACAACTAAAGTTCGTGGGACATGCAATAAAGAAGAAGAGCTTTAAGAACATGATGCTAATAGGCCAGATAGAAGGGAAAAGAGACAGAGGAAATCAGCGGGTAATATATTTGAAGGGCCTGAGCAGGTTCATGACAGAACGGTGGTTGCGTGGTGTTAAAGGAGAAAGTGATCTAAAAGCCACCAGGAATAGGGAGAAATGAAACGCCATGATCGCCAAGATCCTGAAAAGACAAGGCACAAAGAAGAAGAAGAAGAAGAAGAAGAAGAAGAAGAAGAAGAAGAAGAAGAAGAAGAAGAAGAAAATAAAAAACATAAATTTAAACGCATACCCCCCATATATATATATATATATATATATATGGGCAGCAATCTTTCTTTAAAACATGTTATATATATATATATATATATATATATATATATATATATATATATATATATGTATACGTAAAAAAATCACAAGATCGCCAAACCTACCGCGGTTTCACACAACGGCTCGTTTCTTTCTTTGTGGTTGGTTCCGTTTGGGTTTTTTTTTCTTTACTACGGGATATTGTATGTATTGTCTGTATTCCGCAGTTTTCTTTTTTTTCCCCTCTTGTCCAACGCCTTATAGCGACGGACAATAACGGAGTTAGATTCTGTCTGTTATTTGTTGTCCTCAAAGTTTATTTTCGTATAATTTTAGGATTTAGATACTTACAGAGTCGGTCTTGTTATTATATATATATAAGGGCAGTATTAAACTGGCTTAAGGGCCTCAAAACATACTAGTTGTAACCAAAACCTATGTAAAGACAGTTTCTTCACTCTCATTACCCACTTGTGGAACTTACATTCAGCTTCATCTTTCGCTGTCAACATGGATCATCAAAAAGGCAATGTCAATCGTCATCTTCTATCTCAATTTGAACTCTATAAGTTTTATTGTTCTCTCTATTTCTGTAAGCAAACCCTTGAATTCTAATAACTTGTATTGCAATTCCTGGATTGAAATTATTAAAGAGGACATATACATATTAATAGATAACCATGCTTTTGAAGCAAGTCACGTTACTGAATCAGTCATCTCGAATGCTGTTATATATTGTTTAGTGTAAGATACATATATTTCACTTATATAGCATTTCTAGACACTACTGTTCAATATTTTCTTTTCCATACATATATATAAATAGTTTCTATAAGTATTCCAGACGTTTTTGCGTCTGTTTGTTTGAATACCAAGAAGATTTCGTTAATTTTTTTTATTAATGTTTTCTTCAGTTTGTACCATTTTTCTGGGTTCCAAGAAGAATTTGAGCAGAAATTTCTATTTTCTAGAATTTCGTAAGACGTTATCAAAGAATTGAGGCAAAAACTTGATAATGCTGTGCCTACAGGTAAACATTGAGTTTTGTTAAGGTTCGCAGTTGCTTTTTTGTTTCGTTTTTTTATTATTATTGCAGCATTCTAAAATCTTGAGAAATTACTATAAACACTTAAGATAATTAAAACTATATATTTTCAAATTGTAAAACGATATGACACCATAAATAGACTCAAGAAACAAAATGGCTGTAGTGATAAAACTAACAACTTTCAAAATAATATTTGATAATTGAAGCCGGAAATAAATTTGATCACATTTTAAACTTTTAAAACTTTTAAAAATTATTCAAACCTGAAGAAATTGCATATTTTAAACGAAAGACTGTCGTTGTTCTTCAATTAAATTTTCAAAAATATAACTAAAATATTGGTCATCTATTTACTACATAATATATATATATATCGAGTCAGCAGATAATTTTCTAAACATAGACTGTTAAATATAACAGACAATGAATGTTTATTAAGTTTAATCATGAGCCGTTCTAAACATCATACTTTGGCTTTAATTTCAAGTGAAAATAACGACAAAGTTTTTTTAACATTTGGATATTTTTTATTATGTTGGTTCTAAGCTTAACAATATATATATATATATATATATATATATATATATATATATATATCAGATTAAATAAATTGAAAACATTGTCTGGTTCTTTTTAATAAAATCCGTTCATAATCACGGATAATCTTCCGCGTATTATAATTGAAAGATGTCAGAAAGGAGCTGTAATGCTGACAATTGCTATTATCATTCATTTCTCAATGTACCCAAGTACTTTTATCTCTTAATTTTTAGCAACATAGCAGTGGCTAGCGGGAAGAAGCTGTTCGAGCAGTATCTTCTTCTCACCGATGGAATACGGATGGAATGTGCATGCTTTGCTACAATGTAAATTGCATGTCTGGTCCTACCCATGAAGGTTAGAACTGGTGAAATCAACAAATGCAGTACGTCCGAGCGGTTTCCATCGAAATAGAGATAGAGCTTGAGAGTCTTGCCATATCCCGTCTGTGATAGAGAGTTTTCAAGATGGGAAATGCTTTGCCATCCACAAATACGCAGAGACACTTTTGGGCTCCATCGGGACTGGAATGAATTACTCTATTTCTGCATGGGCTATTGCAGAGGTAAAGGATAGCACTAGGATAACCGACAATGTTCCTGCATACTATCATATGTACGATTTACACTTGAAATCTAGTGTGAGTTTAAGATGCAACAAACGATTAAGCCATGAGTCCTTCCCGAGGGGACATCCATTTTTCGCTGCTGGTGGCTAATCAGGGTGCGATCGTTAATGATGGAATGTAGCTAGTTTGGTTTTGAGGTACTGAATCTATTAACCCGCCAGTTTTCAAACAATGAGATGTTAGAGCTAGATTGGATGAGAGATCAGCTGCCAATCTCTGACTATCACTAGTTTTAGAGGAGCACCCATATATCGTTGTATCATCGACATAGATATTCACCAATAATCTGAGTGTACTCTTACGCAGATCGTTCATGACAAGTAAAAAGAGAGTTGGTCCGAGAAAGGACCTCTTAGAAACGCTTCCGTTGGTGCTAGAGACCCGGATGACTGGCTGATAAAATCTACCTTCACGCACGTACTCCTTAGGAAGGTCTTGATTACTGAGAAAGCTCTTTCAATGATCCAACAACTAGAAAGATTACCAGCTTTTCTTTGTACCACACTTTGTCAAAGGCCTTCGAAATATTTAATGCTCTCTCTCTCTCTCTCTCTCTACATATATATATATATATATATATATATATATATATATATATTATTAAGTGTATCGAGGCAGCAAATAATTTTCTAACCATATAATGTTAAATATAAGAGACAATGAATATCTATTATGTTTAATCATGAGCCGTTCTAAACGTCGTATTTTGGCTTTAATTTCAGTTGAAAATAAAGACAAAAATTCTTCAATATTTGGATAATTTTTTATTCTGTTGGTTTAATTAATAAAAAATTATCCAAATATTGGAGAATTTTTGTCTTTATTTTCAACTGAAGTTAAAGCCAAAATACGACGTTTAGAACGGCTCATGATTAAACATAATAGATATTCATTGTCTCTTATATTTAACAGTATATGTTTAGAATATATATATATATATATATATATATATATATATATATATATAACAAGCAGGTGTTCGTTTTAACAAATTTTGTTAAATTTTATCGTCAACATCTATTGGATTATTTTTTGTATAATTTTATAATAAATTATGGTAAAAATATTCACAACGATACATTTGGACAGCTTATTAACAATTTCGATTTGCATCTTCATCAATATATACGAAAATTAGAAAAATACAATAAAAATAAACCAGAAACGCCTTTAGGATGAAGTTAACACAAATTCTTTCTTTATTTTGTTTATGCATTTGCACAAACCTTGGGATGTTATTATATTGCTTTGCACTTACTGAATACCCCGGTGAGTTAGCCTTACGTATCCAGTACCTTTTTGATTATTTGTGTTGTGCCAAGCAAACCAGACCTTCTTTTTTACAAAACTTTTGCTATTATATCGAATGCTCTCAAACAATAGGACAAACTATTTGACTGTTTTAAATGCCCTAATAATGGTCGGGAAAGTCTCCGCGTTTTGGCGATTCTCTTTTGTCATGATTTCGTAATATAATCTGAATAATTCTCGATTATCTGTAATTATCTTCAGACTGAGAACAGGTTTATTTCATCACAAATATGCCACATTCCAAACCTCTATACTCTCTCTTCTACTCTGTTTATCACATAAGATTTGATCCCTTTTTATTTTATTTTTTTTTTATAATCGTTTCAGCCCAAGCAAGGCAGGGCCGCCAGTGGTGCGCAGAGGGTTATAGTGAGGATAAAAATAAGGTACAGGGGATGTTAAAACATGAAAAATTATGGATGCGAATCAAGTAGTTACATGATGTCCGTTGTCGTTGCATTTAAACTTTTGGGAATTTTAGTTATCAAGGAAGCAATTTCCACAAACGGGAAGTGCGAGAAAAGAAACTGTAGAGTAGCAGAGAAGGTTTTATTGAACTATTTCGTCGGTAAAAGAGTGGAATCTTAATGCCAATCTACTAGCACAAGTAGTAAATACATGTGATCCATTAACCAGGGAAATAATCTCTTCAGAGAAGTTTCTATTAAAGTTCTTATAGAAAAGACAGAGGTAAGCCACATCACAGCAGAGAGAAAGCGACTGAAGACGAGTTGCTAGGTCAGAATCGAATTTACTGCAGGTAATCATTTGAATTATGTCGAGATCTTCAAGATGAATAGCAGGATCCCCCGAATATATATGGCAATAGTATTCAATGCACGGACGAATAGTAGATTTAAAATATGCAAAATGGATTCTGATGAAAAAAATTCCTGGCCCGATTCAGTAACCCAACCAATTCTATTTTATTCAATACTTCTTCAATTCCTTTTCTGATTATTTTATTGTTAACCGTTGCTCACCACAAGTTTCTAAATTTATCAATGTCACTATTACAGATGCATAATTCGAACTGGGACCATCCTTCAAATTTGTGGAACATCTACCGGATCAGACATATTTAAAATTTGTTCTACTCCCAACCACTTCGTTTCTTTATGTTTGATTAAAAATTTGAATGCGTTTTTCTTTTACCAACCAGTTATTATATTGATCAAGACATGATATCTATTAGTTGTGAACAAATAATCATAACATCCTCTACTCATGAGACACGGAAGGCAACACGGTATTTTCTCTATTATAAGAAAACCATTATATATATATATATATATATATATATATATAAAATAAATTTTCAATATTCAAAAATGTTGAATGAACATTTCGACATAAAATCCCTAAGAAAGATTTTACATCACCTCAGCAACGGTCTTTCTTTCAAAATAAGAATAAAAAGAGAGAAAGATAAAAAATAAAAAACGACATACAAAATAAAACATAATGGTTAAGATTTGAGAAAATTTTCATCACAGAAAATTTCGGAAGTAATTAATGTCTAATTTATAGATTTTAACTTTTAGATAGAGTTGTAAGTGCAGAAATGGAAAATTTAGTTTCGTCCAGCTTTCAAAGGACAGGGGTTTGGAGTGGTGTTAAATTGAGAATAGGGCTAAACAAAATGTTATTTTTTTTCATGGTAAATCGGAAGTATGGGCCTATTTCAGGCAAAGATCATCAGCTTCCGTCTTTATTGTACAGGAGATTCGTGTAAAATATTTTGTACAATAAAGACGGAAGCTGATGATGGTTCGCCTGAAATAGGGCCATACATCCGATTTACCATGAAATAATGTGTCTGCCTTAATTTTTCTTATATATATATATATATCGCGCTAATAGGTCTGATTTTTTTTTTCTTTTTCCTTTGTCTTAATGTAAGATACTCAATTTTAGGTACTTCACAATATATATCGCTATCCGTTTGGTGGGCATATATTTCCTCATCATCTGTTACGGCACGGGTCTATTGGTTTACAATATTGTTGCGAGAGTAGCACGGCAATGAAGTTAAGCTGAGATACAAATATATCAAGCCCAATATAACAATCAGAACACTCAGTCTCATAAGGCTATAACAGGCACATGTATCACGATCGACCGTGCGTGATACGGTGAAAATGTTTTCCAAAAGCAGCACATAACATTGCAGAGGGGACCAAGGTAGAATAACACCGGGTTAGATCGTCTAGTTCTCTGAGTGGTATTCGATTGCGGATATATCTAAGTATCTACACGCGGCTGCATTATTCCTCAAACTTTATAAAACCCTATTGACATGTGGCTATGATGATTCATCATTGCTCTCGACAAGAATGGAGGGGTAAAGTACATCAGCTGCCAATATTTTGCGGTCAAGAAACTGAAAACAAATCTTTGATACCGAACGGGATATTTAAACATTTTTGACAATACAAAATATGTTCAAGTTAATATTCTCGGTCAATTATGGCTGTTCTTATTAGTATTGAAAACAAGCCGGAAACAAATCTTGATAATTTTTTTAAATCGTTTCACCCAATGCAAGGCGGTAGTGACACTGATGCGCAGTGGACTACATAAAAGAGTAAATAGCATGAGAAAAAGGACCAGTCGCAGGAGGTGTCAGAGAAAGGGCAAGAGAAGGCTGGGAACACAGGTGTGAAGACATTTGTAAAGATACAGAGAAAGGAAAAGAACAATATATACAGGGTGATGTGGGAAAGCTGAGTCAAGTGGATAAAAGATGGGAATTGACATTGCATTTAAATTTCTGGGGGTGTTAGCCGTTAGGAGAGGAAGTCTATGGCAGGTAGTTACACAGGCAGGAAGTTTATTTATTTAGTACTATTTATAAATTCAAGTTTTTTTCTTCAAATACAAGAAAAGATCTTGGACTTTAGTACATGCAAAAAATAAACTGCGAGAAGGATTGATTTTATATTGCCACTGCTATTATTTTAACAATTTATTATATTAGATTAACCAGTATTTATCTTACATATTTCTCAGTCAACCATGCATCAATAATTAGAATATTGTTGCCACACATGGCGCCATGCTTCTGCTATTTAACTTGGACTCCTTGATAAAATCCAAAAGATAATCAGCAATATTATTGGTCCTGATCTGGTATCTCAGCTTCAGTCACTTTTCTACCGCAGTAGGACTGCCTCTCACTGATTTTTCTCTAAGTTGTTTGTTTGGATTTTCTATTTACACTATATATTAAAATGTTTATTGGAATGGTTAACAAAACATCGGATAATTGCTAATCGATTCGAATTTATAAAACGATACATAAGAAGGATTTCTTTATAGGTGCTTCACATATAATAATTAATAAATGTTTATAAATTTATGAATAACAAATGTTTTAATGAAAGCTTATATATATATATATATTATCGATTTTATGCACTATTGTAAGAACTGCAACCTTGAAATTTCTGAATATCATTTTTTTAGGTCTTTGTATATGAGTGTATCAAATTTGATTAAAATCGGACCACTCTTTCTATAACATGAATTTTTTCGATTATCGATTTTCGATATTTATCGGGGGTACCGCGAAACAAAACCGAGCTAAGAACACGCGCAGACGCTTATAGTACAACTGTGTAAATTTTCAAGAAAATTAGTTCAGCCGTTTCGGAGTCTATAGGTAACGGATACACACACACAGACACACACACAGACAAAGTTCCATTTATAAATAAGTTTAGATATAAAATTATGTTTGTAAATAAACAGTCAAATAAAATGTTTGACGAAAATTCTCAAGAACAAAAAATTTATAAATTCACTTCAGTCAGGTTTAAATGTTATTGTAATTCTAATTATTGTTTATTAAAATAACATTTTCGAGGAGCAAAGCTAATTAAGACAATAGTTAAATCAAAAGTAAACTGCCCTCCTGATAATCCATTATTTTGCAGGCATGAAAACCCAAGATGCTATGTACAAATTTTATACCGAAATTTTCTGATATTTATAATTCAAACAATATTTCTTAGATATTCCTTATAGTCATTATTCATTTTAATTTAGCCAAACTGGGTAATTATCAATGAAGATTTCCTCTAACGTCTACAGTCTTTTTCCCTTATATTTTCATCTGTTCGTCATTACAGAAAAACGTAGAACACATTTATTCTAGGTCCTTATTCTTAACAATGATAGTATATCTTATCACGTTATTCAATCATGTTTTCAAATATATATGCAGTTATTAAGGATATTTAAAGACCAAACATTTTTCTGATATGGCCTTTCAAAAAAAATCTATATTTTCCCAGTTTCTTCAAACCTAGAACGGAATATGAAATCAATAGATCCGCTTAAAACCTCAACATTGATCAATAATTCAACTTACAAAGGCAATGTTCATTTCCCGGCGCCAAAGCGTCTTAATTTCAGCTGCATCACAATCATTGTTTGTGGCCTAAGGCTGGTATTATCATTGACATAAGATCTTTTCTTGATGCAATTCATTAATTCTTCCTAACTGATTACTCTCGAGACTTTCTGGAAGATGCTAAACGGTTTTGAAGATTGGCATCAAAGACGATTATCGAGAATGTAAAATATTAATATCAAATGTGACTTAATCAGAAAGTCGTTTTTCCTTTTTTGCATAAGACTTTACCGTTAAATATAACGGTGTAGCTTTCATGAAGGAATTTAATCGTAAACCGTTTTCGAATCACGAGAATTCAGAATCGGAAATGGTTCCGTGTAATTTTGCAATATTTGATGCGTCAAATAATCACATATATATTTAACAAAGACTTCTGTAGTACTAGCAGTATAGCCCGGCGCTGCTCGGGTGTAATGAAAGCTTTATAACTAATCCATGGTCCTGGAGCTCAGACTCACCCTAAATAATATTTGTGTGAAGATTGGTGAGAATCGGATAAAAATTGTGGATTTGTATAAAGGACATACAGACAGATAAACATATATATTATCGATTTTCTGCACTATTGTAAGAACTCCAACCTTGAAACTTCTGAATGTTGTTTCTTATGTCTTTGTCTTTGAGCGTATAAAATTTGATTAAAATCGGAATACTCCTTCTATAACACGATTTTTTCGATTATCGATTTTCGATATTTATCGGGCGTACCGCGACACAAATCCTAGCTAAAAACACTCGCAGACGCTTATAGTACAACTGTGTAAATTTTCAAGAAAATCGGTTCAGCCGTTTCAGAGTCTCACAAACAGAAAAAGTTCCATTCATAAATAAGTTTAGATTTGCACCCTTGTTCAGTAAAATCTTTGCGCCTCCCTTTGAAATAATAGTTTCTTCTAATCTTACAATTCCCAAGTTTAATATTTCGACAATATTCTTAATAAGTTTCTGCATCTATCAATGGTTTATATATATATATATATATATATATATATATATCACGATAACCGTAATGACATTTAAGCCGTAAGATATTTTTTAAAACAAAAAATTATTTCAATAAATGCACTAATTTTCATCTGTATAGAATATTTTCCTTACGAAAGAGATATCGACCATGAATTCTTTTTACTATGTGATATATTTTTTAGAGTGAGACCTGTCATGGCTTTCCACAATTTATTTTCTTTTATAGCGGTTGAAAATGTGTGCCCCACTACTATTCATCCCTTTCTCTGTTCTGGTTTTTATTTACAAAATATTGTTAGATAACTTGCTCTTTCATTCCGTCGCTATTGTTTACAAGGCGTACTGTGAATATCAAATCTTCCACACCTACTTCCTTCATTAAGTCTTCTAGAAATTTCAACTGTCTCTTTCTGATTCTAAATATCGTCTTCTATGTGCCTTGTCCCTTCAGGACGTAGGCGATCATAGCTTTCCACGTCTCCCTATCACTGGTGGCTCTTAGCACGCTTTCTTCTGTTACACCACGCAACCCCCATTCAGTCATCCAACTGCTCAGGCCCTTCAAATATGTTATTCGTTGCTTCCCCTTGTCTCTCATTTCTTCTAACTGGCCTGTTAGTATCAGGTTCTCCAAGCCCTCCTTCCTCATTGAATGTCCCAGAAACCTTACCTAGTTTTTCCTGACACTCAATAATAATTTCAATTTGGTTTCCATCCTTTCCAAAACCTTGTCATTGCATACACGCTCGATCCATGATATCCGCATCATCCTTTCAGTTGATTCAAGTTTTTCCTTCATCTTTGATGATATTGTCCAGCATTCATTGCCATATTGAAGAACTAACATCACATAGCAATCCAGTACTCTCTTCTTTGTTTCTAGTGAAAGTTTCCTGCCTCATAATACTCTACTCAGCTTCTGAAACGCGTCCTTCGTCATGCCAATTCGCCTTCGAATCTCTGTGTTTTACTTTACATCTTCTGTGAGAAGATTATAAATATACGTACACTTTTTCCTATTTTTCTTAAAATCTCCCCGTTGGATAAATATTTCATCTCTGGTATTCTCAACATCCTTCCGTAGAGACACAACCTGTTACCTCAAGTCACTTCGTCTCTAACTAAATAAACCTGCATTCAAGGGCAAGTAGTGGAGTTAATAATTACGTTGAAGTTGAGCAATATTTTCTTTGTTTCTAAAAACGTGTCCTGTTGCTTAATGATTTTAGTTTTAGAAGGCGTATTTTTGGATTCGAAAGCGCCTTCAAATTTAGATGTCACATTTTTTATGATTTGTTAAGACCTTTCCCAGATATTTGAACTTCAATAACTGTTTGGTTTCAACATCTTCAATTCGTAGCTTTTCAACGTTCCATTTGCTGAGAGATATATAGATTCTATCATGGTACGATTGATGGCTAGTCCTTGGGTGGATTCGTTAATATTTCTATTTAAATTAAAAGAAACTGTGTATCAGTTAGGTGCCATACGTGATACACGCTTTGGGCGATCATGTCTCGAAAGAGACATGACAAACTGGGCAGAAGGTTATCCCGCAGTAGGTTGCCATTGCTTTCTGCAGTAGACTGGTTGCCAACCAAGATTATAGAACCCAATCTGTCCTATTATCTAACCCATAACTGGAAGGAAGAAACGAATTAATATCTTTCCCAAGGGTATTTGCGCGTAAGTGAATGCAATGAATTCAACAGGAATTCGAACTCGTCTCCCCGCTTTCTCCTTCCGAGCCGATATCCACTGCACCACAACGCACATTTCAATTTATTATCCAGTTAAAAAAAGGAAAATTATTTTTTTACGAGTGCGATAGAAGTTTCGGGAAAATTTATGACGTGAAAAAAACCTGAATAATAAATTTATAAAAGGAAAAGCAAACTAAAATCATAAATTATAATGTTAGCATGAAAGAACATATTTCAACATCTATATCCCTGGAAACACTCATGACTGGGTATACATACGTAAGCGAATAAAAACATGTCTACATATACGAGTGAATGTATACACCTGCAAGTCGGACAGAAGCCAAATAAAACGATAAGAATAAAAGAATAGACGTGTGGATATGAGATAAAGGAAAATCTTTGTCACTGGAAAAAGCTGAGGGATACCTGTGAATAAATAAATAGAAGATATGATAGAATGAAAACCTTGCAAATAAAGAAAAACAATTTTAAAAAATCGAAAGAGAACGGGATTTATATTTCTGAGAACCGTAAAATCCGAAGCGACAGCCATGACGAGGATAGCTTATCAAATTACGATTTATTACATGCATGTATTTAGGCTTTACATCTATCTATTTTAGTCCATTCATATCTATCTATCTATCTATCTATCTATCTATCTATCTATCTATCTATCTATCTATCTATCTATCTATCTTAGTCTGGTCATATCTATCTATCTATCTTAGTCCATTCATATCTATCTATCTATCTATCTATCTATCTATCTATCTATCTATCTATCTTAGTCCATTCATATCTATCTATCTATCTTAGTCCATTCATATCTATCTATCTATCTATCTATCTATCTATCTATCTATCTTAGTCCATTCATATCTATCTATCTATCTATCTATCTATCTATCTATCTATCTATCTATCTATCTTAGTCCATTCATATCTATCTATCTATCTATCTATCTATCTATCTATCTATCTATCTATCTATGCCTAAAAGTCCAGATATACATATATATATATGTCAAAAAGCAATATGAATAAAGAGAAAAGGATAACTTCCTTTTACTAACGCGTTCCGAACTTGACGGACATTTTCTTGATAAACTCAATCATAGGACGACGTGCATAGGTAAATGAAAAAAATAATTTTGTCTTTATTCACACACACACACACACACACACACACACACACACACACACACACACACACTTAACAGTACTGTTTCAACCTGCTATTAACACCGGAAATGAAGCACTTACCATCACATGGACGTTACTGGTTAAACGGAATAATCAATTACTAAAACTGTATTTTGTGTTTGAGTGAAAAACTTGTAATCCTTTGTGTCCAGAGATTGAATAACAGAAAACAAAATAAGTATGTAATTAAAAATAGACAGCCGCTGTGGGGGTTACCTAGCAGCAGTAATTAAATGAGAGCATCTTTCATATTGTTTTCTCCTGAACACTGAAATCTTATGAAATGAGTAGCGGATTTGGATTTTATTTAATTTTTACATTTCTTCTTCTTCTTCTTCTTCTTCTTCTTCTTCTTTTTCTTCTTCTTGTATGCGCCTTGTCCTTTAAGGACGTAGGCGATCATGGCTTTCCACGTCTTGCTATCTCTGATGGTGCTTAACACGCTTTCTCCTGTTATGCCACGCAACCCGCGTTCTGCCATCCACCCGCACAGGCCAGTCAAGAATGTCACACGCTGTTTTCACCTGCCTTTCCTTCCCTCTAGCTGGCCTGTTTGTTTCAGGTTCTCCAAGCCTTCCTTCCTCATTCCATGTCCTAGGAATTTCAGATGTCTTTTCCTGAGGTTCAGTATTAATTTCTTTTCGTTTCCCTCCTTTCCAAAACCTCGTCATGGCTCACATGATCGATCCATGGTATCCGCTGTATCCTTCTATAAAACCACATTTCATTTGCTTCAAGTTTTTGCTTCATCTTTGATTATATTGTCCAACATTCACTGCCATATTAAAGAACTGGCATCACATAGCAATATAGTACTCTCTTCTTTACATCTAGTGAAATATTCCTGTATCTCAAAAGCTTCTGGAATGAGTTCTTCGCCATGTCAATTCACCTTCGGATCTCTAAGTCTCACTTTCCGTCTTCTGTTAGAACATTTCCCAGGTATTTAAATTTTTGTACCTGCTTGCTTTTAGCATCCCACACCTGTATTTAGTATGTTGGGCTGCTTTTTTTGCTGATGGATATAAAGTAGGGGATTTTTTTTATCATTTCACCCCAAGCAAGGCCTTCACTGCCACTATAGCGCAGGGTTTAATCAGGGGAAGTTGCTGAGAGAGCGATTGGATATAGGAAATGTCAGAAGGAGGGTGATAGACGAGTAAGGAGGGACACAGGAAGAATGTTTGAGAGAATGGGTGCGAGTTAGTGTGTTAGGAGGTGTCTATTGACCTTACATTTAAACTCCTGGAGGTTGTAGCTGTCATGTTTCTATTACCATGATTTAGTAAACTGGTCCCTTACTAATTACTACTTAATAATATAATATAATCCACCTCTTTTTCCTACAGCTATAGGTTGAATAGCAGGACAGATTGGGTTATAAAGTAATGGCAACCTACTGTGGGATAATCTTCTGCCCAGTCAGTCATGTTTCTATTGAGACATGATCGTCCAAGCGTGTATACCGTATGGCACTTAACTAACTGACTTCCACTTTTCTCTTTTCTCTTCTCTCTTCTTTTTCTGTTGTCGTTTTATTTTTACTTTTTTATCCTTTATCTTTTTTGTCTTTATTTCAGACTAACTATTTTGATGTGTCAGGCTTTTAATGGCAAAACAGTGAAACACTACTGTTTATGAATTGTACACACACAATTCATTGAAAGATTATAACCTCCCACCACACTTAATCCATCACATTATTTGACCTCTTTATTCTTATGTTTTTATTTTTTTTATTTTATATTTTTAACATCTTATCTATATATCACCATATAAATTAACCACATTTTACTGCCTGATTATGATGTATTAACAGTAAAACTTTATAGTTATTCAGTTACAGTATGCTAATATTATTATTATTTTAATATTTTATTTATATACTTATGGTCTAATTTTGTATTCAGTACATTTTAAATGTAAATATCTAACTGACGAATGTACTTCCATTAGTAACCATTACTAATATATATATATATATATATATATATATATATAGTAACAAATTTGTGGAACTCGTAGGTTTTTTAACTTGCTGTTCATGCATTTACTTTTATAAAGACTGCTCAATACAAACGTAGAGCGTTATATTGTAATAGTTGTTACAATGGTTTATAAATTCTTAGTATCACTACACAAAAATTCTCGCGTTTCGAAGCTAACCTTGTTTTTTGGTTGCTTCTCATCGGGTGAAGAAGTTGGAAAGAAAATTATCTGGTAAAAAACGGTTTATTTGTGGTGAATATGCTTTTTTTAGGTGAAAGTGGGGTTGGGAGCTTATTTTGATTCTGTTAACATTATTTAAGTCTTAGAGTTAGGTGTTGGGAGTGGTGGTTTAAGTTCAGGACAGGTTTCCTATTTATCTTGTCTGGATGAAGTAGTAGTGGCGTTGTTGTTAATGATATGAGTGGTGTGTGATTTTTGGATAGTTTGGTCAATTCTTATATGGTTTTTGAGGTGCTGCTATTTGGTTTAGAGGATATGTGTTATTTAGTTTTAGGCGGGTCACTTTGTTTATTTTGTATTGGGATATATGTTTGTTTGTTTTTTTTTTTTGCAGTGTCGACAGTTTCTTTTATTTTTCTACCATTTACAGATAGCTAGACTTATTGTTGGTGTGGTGTGGAGTTTGTTGTCTTTTATTTCTACGTTTTTTGTTCTATTTATTAATAGGGTTGATTATGTGTATTTATTGCATTTTTTGGTTGAGTCGTTTGGGTGGGTTGATTTTTGTTTATCTAAATTTTAATATTTTTATTTTAATATTTGCGATGTTTGCATAATACTGCTAATTCGTCTCTACGGTTTAATAGTTTTCCTGCTGTTGGGGTACTTTAGAATGTGTAGTTTTCACTTAAACATAAAGAGCAGATGTCGTCAAGTGAGTTGCAAGTTCTAGTTTTGTCTAGGATTTTCCATTTTTCATTTTACTTTGGGTTTCTGTTTTGAATCCTTTAGCTTCCAGAAGTATGTAGAAAGGGATGTTTGGTTTCGGTATAAGTTGTTCTTGAATGAAGTTAAGTGCATGTACCAGCGCTGCTTAAAGTTTTCTTAGTTGATCCGATATACAATTTATTTATAGTTGGATTTACAATTGATGTTATGTTGCATTGATAGATTATTGAGTTAATTTTACATTTATTTTGTAGTGGGCAGTTGCTAGGGTTTATATATATATATATATATATATATATATATATATATATATATATATATATATTATAAATTATAGTTTAGAATATGTACACATTACAATCTACTACAAAGTGTAATTTTTTTTAGCAATTGAAAGGACAATGTCTCATCAGGTAGTGAAAATAGAGTTTACTACCTGATGAGACATTGTCCTTTCAATGTCGAAAAAATGTACACTTTGTAGTAGATTGTAATTTGTACATATTCTAAACTATAATTCATAATAAATATTCATAGCTCTATTTCTATATTGAACCCTCTTTTAAATAAATATTTTCTTCGTGCCTTATTCACTTGGAGAGAATATATATATATATATATATATATATATATATATATTATCGATTTTCTGCACTATTGTAAGAACTGAAACCTTGAAACTTCTGAATATCGTTTCTTATATCTTTGTCTATGAGTGTATGAAATTTGATTATAATCGGATCACTCCTTCTATAACACGATTTTTTAATTATCGATTATCGATATTTATCGGGGGTACCTCAACACAAAACCTAGCTAAGAACACTCGCAGACGCTTATAGTACAACTGTGTAAATTTTCAAGAGAATTGGTTCAGCCGTTTCGGATTCTATAGGTAACGGACACAGACACACACACATACACACACAGAGACAAAGTTCAACTTATATATATATATATATATATATATATATATATATATATATATATATATAAGTGTTTGAGTGTGTCTGTTTATTTGCCTGTATGTCTGTATTTTCTTCAGCCCTTTTATTTTAGTTTTTGCTTCGGGTTTGGCTGTAAGTAGGTATAATTGTAGTTCTTAGTCTCAGCCATGACACCATTTAGTCAAAGGATTTATTTAGCCTTCAAAATTCAGTTTACGGCGAAAAAAACTATTTTATATCGATACCAGGAAATCAAAATGTGATTTACATCCATTCATTTTTCTTTTAGTCTAAAGTTTCGCTTGAACTGGAAACAACTATTGCTTTTTAGACTTTCGTGCCAACGTCCAAACGATCTGAGTGCCAGGACCATGGATTAATTTTAAAGCTTTCATTACACCCGAGCAACGCCGCGCTATACTGCTAGTATATATATATATATATATATATATATATATATATATATATATATATATATATATATATTATCAACAGAAAATTGAAAAGGAATATTATTCTTACACAGAAGAATTGACGCTTTGTCAAAGCTGGAGTGGTTTAAGCATGATTCCTTTAAATAAAGAAATTGCTTTTAAGACGTTTTATTCAATCAACTCTTTACCACCAGTTATTTGCCCTCGTGGTAAAGGGTTTATCAAAATCACCGCCCATATTATATAGAACGACTGAAAAATATTTTGCATATATCACTTAGATAACATCGACTTTTATCTGACAAACTTTTATTTTATCTCCATTTGATTGTCTGTTGATTCAGCTTCTGAATAAACTACATTTAAATGCCTAGCGTTTTATGACTGTCGTGCAAAAAGTAATCATTTACAAACACATTATTTAGAGCGCTTTTATTCGATATTTGAAATTGAATATAAGTAGGGCGTTTTTATGGGAAAGAATGACAGTTATTCAAAGTGCATTTTGCTGTTACCGGGCAATGGTTCATTGCTTTGTTTCTAAATATTTCACTGCGATATCGAGAGCGAGAGAAAGCATTTTAGATCAGCCTTTGATTTCTTTTCTTCAAAGGACACTTTTGATGGTCAACATCGCTTTATCTATATTAGAATTGTGGAATCTTTACACTGTTTTATTTCTGCACTTTGCGTATCAGTTTATGCATTAAAAAAGAGTTTAGGCCTCCAAGGGAAATCAGCCGATGACTTTAGAACTCTTAGTATTAGTTTTATGAATCAAAGTAGAACACACTCGCCATTAAGCAATTGTAAAACGCCCATGGTTTCTGTATAAATTTCAAAGATGTATCTAAACTAATATAAAGAAGGCATCTGAATTTTATTCGTCTCCAAATGTGAATAAGGCAGAAATTAATTATCCTGTGATGAGTTAGAATTATATGGCAAAGAAAGGTTAAGTATACTTATGAATGAATGCAGACTTCCCATGAAGATCTTCCCAAGCCACGGTTTTTTCAAGAGAAATATCCAGGCTCGTAGTCGTAAATATGCAAATTACAAAGTCAGCAACCTTTGCAAAACTTCATGCTCGACTAAGTATACAGTAATTTGAAATTCTTTTTAGTATTAGATAACAATCCATTAATACCTTAAAATTACATTATTTACAACAGAGAAATAAAAGCTATTAGGTTTAGGCTTCGAAAAGTTTTAATGAGAGATGCTCTTTTCTTCGTACGGGTAATTCTATCTTCCTATGCCGTGTAGTCTTATCTGAAGCTGTTTAAAAGCATGCCGGAATATACATACTGTTAATACGTACGATTGTTCTTCATATTTTCAACTAATATATATATATATATATATATATATATATATATATATATATATATATATATATCCGAGTGAATAAGAAACGAAGAAAAATTTTACAACGTCCAAAACATTAATTTAAAAGAGTGCCCCTAGATAATATAGAGCTGTGAATATACCAACCCACTTTCTTCAAAATACTAACGGACAATTTACAAGACTTATTCCCTTATCGCTAACTCCCATCAACATCCCCTACACAACTCGCGAAATATAAGAAAAGAGGCTTTTCATTTCTTTTTACACCACCTGATGAGACATTGCACGATTTTTCTGTCTCTCAGAACTCTGGTTAGCTTTAGAAATGCGTTCTTGGTGACGCCAATGCGTCTTTGAATTTCAACATCCCACTTTCCATTCTCTATCAGAACACTTTCCAGCTATTTAAATTTCTTTACTTGTTTTATTTTATTTTCTCCAACCTGCAGTTGGCACCATGGGTTTTCTTTTTGCTGATGATCATACATTTGATTTTCTCGATGTTTATGCTCAGTCTTTTCTTCTCGTTTTCTCTTGCTACCTTCTGTAGGAAGTCTTGCAATTTCTTATCCGTGCCTGCTATCAGCACCGTCTCATCCGCCCATCTTACATAGACCTGCTGAATACGCTTCCTATCCGTACGCAAGTGGTTTGCTGCTAATATAGGTTCATGATTATTCTAACGTCTGTCTCGAAAATGTCGATGTTACGGAGCATTTCTATCAAGTCTTTGTGACGTAATTTTGTCAAACGTATTTGCATAGTCTATAAAGCACAGATAAATGTTTTATCTGCATTTGTATTGCTCTTTACGGTTACGTTCTGAGTATGAATATTGCATTCGTCGTACTGATATCGTTAACAAATCCACACTGTTCTTGTCCTATCTATAGGCCGATTCTGCTGCGCGTTTTTTTTTTTTCATCAGAATCCGAATGATGAGTTTTGTTATGTGGCTCATTAAGCTCATTGTTCGGTGGAGTTCACATTCCTTTTCACCTGTCTTCTTAGGTAGTGCTATGAAAATTAATCAGTTTAGGTCCTCCGGTTGTAGATTACATTCATCATTAGCCTTCTAAAGACACAAAACCACACTATTATAATCCCGTCGGGCCCTGCAGTGTTGTTTTTGTTCATTTTGGCGATTGCCGATAACACTTCGGATCTGAATATTTCTGGTCCATCCGTATTTTTATGTATTGTTAGTTGCTCTGTCCTGTCGTGGAAGAGAGCACTGATATACTCATTCCATTTCTTAATAATTTTTTTTAGTTTCAAGTATGAGTGTACCGTTCTTTTCTTTTATACATCCTGTTGCTGAACAGGTATTTTATCCTGTTAGTTCCTTTATTTTTTTTATGCATATCACCATTATTTGTCGTGCACGGTTCCTCTACTTCGGCTCATTTGTCGTTGAACAACTTTTCTTTAGCCTATCTGCATTTGTTCCTTATTTCCTTGTGCAGTTTTTTTTATATTTCTTTCCATATCTTGTCACCGTTTTCTTTCTCTTTTGCATGTCAACGATCTGCTTGGTGTTCCACTTGTTTTTCTTCCGACATGATTTTTCCTTTTTGGGTTATGTCGTTCACTTATGTCACTAGAGCTACTCTTAGTGCGTCCCATTTTGAACTTCCATTTCCAATTTGTACTACGTATTTCACGCTCTCCGTATAAATCTCCTGCTCGTTCAGGTCATTCACGAGTCTATTGTACCTCTTTTCTTCGGGTTGTGTTCGGTTTATTTAATCTCTTTAGATTTAAAATCTCAGTAAATCAACCTTCTTCCTATAACTGAATATTTAAAAAAACACTTTCAAACCCCAACTTTTTAGCATTTAATAACCCACAGAGGTTGATATGCCGTTAAACAAAACTCAAACCTCAAATTCATTGAAGAAGAAACTTGAATCAACATGATTTATTTATACAGTGTAAATAACATGCATTGGTCATTAGGGCGTGTCATACATTTTTTAAAATTATTTTTTATATGTTTTATCATTATTAGTATCGGTTTTATATATTATGAAATAATAATTTCAAATATAGACGTATTTATTGCACCAAAGTATATTTCATTATGGCATGTTAATTATGAAAAATTGATAGATTTTGATTTTGTTCACTTTTTAACAACTATATATAAAATATTCATGACTACATGAAATACACGCTGTTTCTTACTTGAGAGATAAATAATATATCTATTTCTAGATATCAGTTAAATTATGCCCTTTAACAGATTTTCTGTATTTAATCATTCCATGGAAAATATTATTTTCTATAATGTAACAAATGCATTTTGAAATTGAAATTTTTAAAAATGTTGTTCATTTTCATGTATATGTACATTACAATGATAAAGCAATATTTTTAGCTCATTTTGAAAGTTAAGTAAAAGAATATTATTTAATTTGAATATACAAAATATTTTTGTTAGCAAAATACAACAGATGCGATATTAAATATAAAAAATAAATCTTGAATAATTTTATGAAATGTTTCTTTGCAATAAAACAAACATTAACAATTTTTATAATGTACATCTTCAAGCAATTTTGTAATGAATAAAATGTTGGATTCAGTCGGAATTTTTAGATACTGTGGTTTATTTTTAGCATCAGATTTGGCTTAACTCTTGAGCTCAAATATCGCCATCTTTGTTTTCTTTTTTTTTGTTTGATAAACTGGATTTCCCATATTTATAACTTTTTCTATATCTTGGTCATAGTTTGTATCTTCAATGAAAACTATACAAATTTCTTGATTTCTGAAATGAAATCAATGGCAGTGAAGTGACTGTCGAAATTTTCTTCCCAGTGTATCAATTTTAATATAGCTGATATATTATATAATCCACAGCTAAATCCGCTGCTAAGAAAGTCGTTTTTTTGTGTAGAGCCGGGAAGTTTTCCCCTTCTTAAACAATCCTGCACATATATAACTCTATTATCCGCCCGTGCATTGAATACTGTTGCCATTTTCTGATCGGGTGCTCCTGCTATCCACCCAGGTGTTCTTGACAAAATTTCAACGGAGAATCTTTAATGTGATAGATCCCGACTTGGCAGCTCAGATACAGTCACTTTCTCACCGGCGCATTGTCGCTTCCCTGTGTCTCTTCTACAAATACTTTCACGCCTTCTGCTCCGATGAACCTAGCTCACTGCTGCCTCTTATATATGAATTTACTCGAGCCGATCGTTTAGCAAATAGGTCCCACGCTTTTACAGCGAAATCGATAAAATGTAACTGCAGTTTCTACTCTAACAGCTTCTTTTCTCGCACTTCCCGTCTGTGGAATTCCCTTCCATTTGCTTGTTTCCCCGGCAGCTACAATCTCCAAGAATTTAAATGTAATAGTCACCTTCTATCTCACGCTCCTTTCTCCATCCACTCCATCCTCATCAGTATTCTCATCTTTCTCTTATCCACTTCTTGACACTCCTTATAACCTGTCATTCTTTCTCATAAGTTTCCTTCTGCAAAACCGTGGCAGTAAAATGCCTTGCTTGGGGCGATATATTTATTAAAAAAACATTCACTCATAGTTACAGGTGTTTTTCACATTTCAACAGAAACACGTCTATATTAATTTCCTTGGCCTCACTCCACTGTAATTTCAAATATTTATATCTGAAGCCGTTGGGGTGCGTGTCCTTTTCAACCGTCGGGCGTCATCACTGAAGCAGGGGTTTGCGTGTTCTTTGTACGTCGGGAATCACCAATGAAGCCGTAGGGAACAGGTTAATTTTATTTGATTCGGCCTTATGTCATACATAACCAAATTCCCTACAGCTCACAAGTTTTTATGCTGATTTATCATCATCAGAAGGTTTGCA
Organism: Ascarosepion bandense; assembly: GCA_037127315.1. Classification (NCBI taxonomy): domain Eukaryota; kingdom Metazoa; phylum Mollusca; class Cephalopoda; order Sepiida; family Sepiidae; genus Ascarosepion; species Ascarosepion bandense. The sequence goes on along the minus strand of JBBBDQ010000676.1, from coordinate 2,541,321 downwards.
TCATTAACATAAGGTTGGTTGCATGTTGGAATGTGTGGAATAGTGTAAGAATAATATATACATTTTTCGTGTCAAGATAAAAATTTATTAAAAGCAAAGAATAACATAAGTTGTAGAAGTTAATGTGCAATTAGAAACATTATTAAGAAGTCAAGTTAGAATTCGTGTTCAGTAATAAAGATATAGGTATGAAGATTTGTAGAAAATGTTCGTAGTAGAAACTGTTGAAAGAGTATATGCGCACGTAGGTATGTATGTATGCATTCAGTTTTTGGATCGAGAGGAAGTAGAAATAATCAGTACACGAACAAGAAGAAGAAAGAGAACAAGGTGCGACTTGACCTTACCTACGAGTCAATTTGAAGTAACAAGTTACATTTTAGATGTTTCGTCTCGCGGCTTCCATCTGACACTCTGACTGACTGACCCTGATGAAGTCCTTTTATTGTAATCTAGATTTTCTGCACTTACTCGCGAAGTCGTTTTTGATCTTGCAAGTGTTTCCCATTGGTCAAAAATTATTTTACCACCTACTTGTGAATTATGGGTTCGACTTTTTTAATAAGCACATGGACAATTTTGCTTATCCCATGTTTGTGACTGAAGGAAAGACCTTCATAAATTCATAGAAAATATTTGAAAATGTGAGACTATCCAGATAAAAATTAAGTTAACTGAGAGAGAGTTCATTGGTAAGAATAGACAAAGCAACCATATGTTTGAGAAGAGGTTTTAAGCCTCCACGTAACTCCAAGTGAGTAATCTCCCACGGCCAAAATGTTATTTATTTAAATGTCCCTTCTTTCAACCAATTAGAAAATATTTTTGCTATCTTACTGATCGCTTTCATTTTCTATTCTAGTGTAATATGAAATAGATATTCACTCTCAGGTTCAGTAATAACACTGTAAGGATCATTAATTTGTGCTGGATAGGCATTTGTTCGTTCATTAACTTTGGCCTCAATCATCACATTCGTTATACCAATCTTTTCATTAAACAATAAGCATTTCCCTCTTCTTTAAATTTTAATATAAGTTTTTTATCAAGTTCTTTCATCACATTTTCTTATGCTCTATCTACTTTTCGTTTATAGTATACTACCAGTATAAACCGGCGTTTGCTCGGGTGTAATGAAAGCTTTAAAACTAATCCATGGTCCTGGAGCTCAGACTCTTTGGACGTTGGCACGAAAGACTAAAAAGCAATAGTTGTTTCCAGTTAAAGCGAAACCGTAGACTGAAAGAAAAATGAATGGATGTAAGTTAAATTTTGATTCCCTTGTATTGATATCAAATGCGTTTTTTCGTCGTAAACTGAAGTTTGAAGGCTAAATAAGTCCTCTGAGTAAATCGTATCATGGCTGAGATTAAGAACTACAATTATACCTACTTACAGCCAAACCCGAAGCAAAAAGTAAAATAAAAGGGCTGAAAAAAATACAGACATACAGGCAGATAAACAGACACACACACAAACATCTTGCCTTTATATATATATATATATATATATATATATATATATATATATATATATATATATTATCGATTTTCTGCACTGTTGTAAGAACTGTAACCTTGAAACTTCGGAATATCGTTTCTTATGTCTTTATCGATGAGTGCAACAAATTCGATTATTAACATCAGACCATTCCTTCTATAACCCGATTTTTTTTATTATGGATTTTCGATATTTATTGAGAGTACCTCGACACAAAACCTAGCTAAGAACACTCGCAGACGCTTATAGAACAACTGTGTAAATTTTCAAGAAATTTGGTTCAGCCGTTTCAGAGTCTATAGGTAACGGACACACACACACACATGCACACACAGACAAAGTTCCATTTATCAATAAGTTTAGATTTTAAAATCTCTGCACCTATTATGGCCGCTTTGATTTTCATAAATCTATTGGTTTAGTTGAATGAGAGGAAGATACTGGCTTGTCATTGCTAGTGACTCAATCTACAGTTACATCTGTTAAAATCTTTCGAATATAATGTTTTATTCGATAATCTTCTGCTGAAAAGAAATTCTTCAACATATTATAAATACAGCACTGTGCAAAAGTATTAGAACAAGAACTATTTTATCTTTTATGAGGCATCAAAATAACTGCGACAATTTACCAATCGCACCTAGTATATATACAGTACTGTGCAAAAGTATTAGAACAAGAACTATTTTATCTTTTATGAGGCATAAAAATATAGTTTAAAATCACTCCTGTCCTAATACTTTTGCACACTACTAGTAGTTAGCAAATGTATTAAGACAGGTGTAATTTTCCTAAACACCTCACTGAAATTCAAATACAGGGTGAAAAACCAAAAACTTTGTAAGAATTATTTAACTAAAAAAGAAGAGGAATGACATAAAAAGGGAAATGGCCGATACTAAGATATCTGGAAGAGGCATGGTACGTGGAACTATAAAATTATAACCCAGTGAACAAATAAAAGGGTTCGGTTTGAAATCCCAGAACATCTGAAGATAACCGGAGCGTACAACGAACGAAACGTCGTGAATATAGCAATAGAGATGAGAACAACGGTCCGAAAAATGTAAATAATTGCAATACCTCAGAAATATACAGAAATATTGCAGGATTTTCATATTGTTATAACTATGCAACATATAGCAAAATATCAAAATAGCAAAATGAAGTATATCTCAATGTGAATTTATCGTTTCCTTGTTGAAGTTTCATTGCTTTCATGTTCCCAGTAGACCAAGCCGAGGCGAGAACAAAATTCTGCAGCAATCGCGTTTGCAAATGGGGGTCGGTTTTACGCATAAGCATATACAAGATCCAAACATGACCTTCTGCACTGTCAACCATCAGGAGACCAACAATAACGTTAAATACGTCTTGCACGAATGTCGTATTCAAATCAATCATTGTTTTAAACGTTTTAATTATATTTGCCTAAACCGTTTTCTTCACTGTCATTTCATGAAGTCACGCGATTCTCCTACGCATAAAAAAAACTAAAGATGAAGATCCTTATACAACCCCATAATCATGCATTTCCTGATCCGTACGAAGTCAACGAAGACATCTTCTTATATTATGTAAATGAATTGGTAATGATATATTGAACAGAGCAATTGCATACTAAATAGGCTGTCAACTTACGGTTGATAATTTAATTAGAGCCCGCGGTTTTTCTTAAGAAACAACTTGGCTTACATATTAATCGTGGCGTTATAAAATTTTATATTATTTTAAATTATTGACTCTTCCCGCCAGTATTAATAGGTAACTGTTATTTTATCTGCGTATTAAGTGACAGCAAAACTTCTCACTATTCACGCACGCATTTCAGTTGAATTTGGTTTTTAATAAATGCTTTATTTCCTTTACATGATTTCCACTCTCTACCATTTCCACGTCATTCCCGCCTATTTTCACCATATTTAATCGATGGTTAGAAAGAAACCAATGCGATGGTTTGCAAATTGTGGACTTTCAACACTTTTTCAAATTTACTCACTGTTTTTTTTTCTTTTCTTTAGGAAAACAAATTCCACTATATGAAAATGTTTATTTGTGTTAAATATGGCCGAGTTTAAAGTCCTGTATTAGATGGAGTTGGAATTTTTAACATTTCAAAGAGGTTTGTGTTTATTACTCAAACTGAAATTCTAATGCTGGAAAATTTCATCGAAGATGAGAGAAAAAGAACTGAAGCAACTGAAATGTGGTTCTACAGAAGGATGCTGCAGCTATCTTGGTTCGAGCATGTGAGGAATTATGAGGTTTTTGGAAAGCATGAAAACGAAAAGGAAATTAATACTGAGCATCCGGAAGAGACAACTAAAGTTCCTGGGACATGCAATGAAAAAGTTGGGCTTGGAAAATCCGATACTAACAGGCTAAATAGAGGGAAGGCGAGACAGGGGTCAAACAACGTGCAGCATACTTGACTGGCCTGAGCGGGTGGATGGCAGAACGGGCGTTGCGTGATGTAACAGGAGAAAGCGTGCTAAGAGCCATCAGGGATAGGGAGACGTGAAAGGCCATGACCGCCTACGTCCTGCAAGCACAAACCTCATGGAAAAAGAAGAAAGAAGAAATTCTAAATTACTTCCAAAACTAATCGTCTGCTTGTTCAAAGGCTAATTATCACAGGTCCAATGACATTTTTTCATTCATAATAATTTTGTTGCATTCACCCGTTACAGAGTTGTATTCTCTCTCCCTTCATATAATCGACAATTTCTGATATTGCTATATTTTAAATATTTACTTGCTTAAATTGATTCATTGCTTCCTTTTATACGGCTTCTCAACCATTTGATGTTTATTTAAAGCCAGAAGATATTTTAAATCGTAAGAATGTTGTGGGGTGATAATAATGATTAAATGATACAAGTATGAAAAATTAACCCATAGCTGGGGAGAATAGATGGATCCATATTTTTCCCAAGATAGTAAACATAATGTACCATAATCAAATTGGAAATTGCCTCTCCGATTAACACAAGCACATCCAACCGTAAAGGGTCGATGTTGCTTAACTTCGATGGTCGTACGAAACCATCGTTTGAAAATGATGTGTCTGTAGGCCTTATTTAAAGATATATTATTTAAAGTTATTTTGTTCTATTGGCATTATTGCTAGGTTCCATTAATAAAGATTCAGTTTCTCCCCTTGAATATCTTCATCGGAATCACTTTCATATAATTTTACCTGCAATAACCTCCAAGTGGTTAATAAAATCCCCATGCAGTTATATTCACAAATTTGACATCTCCTTTTGCAATTGTATAATTTTATTTTGTTCTCGGGCCATATTTGTCTTGGATTTGAGCACCTCCGCTTAGTAAGCTTGTTTCGCTAGGTTAATTAAAGCAGCCACCTAAATTCAATCATCACTGGGAGCCCCCATACTTTCGGACTTGTGCTACGCTTAGAAAATCATTAGGGCGCTACACTTCAGCGTTCCGTAATGTTTAGCAAACATGTCTTGCTAGATCAGTTACGACTAAGTAGTGATTTCGATCGTCACTGGGTGCACCACAATTTTGGTCTTGAGATCACATCAAAGCTACGCTCAGAAAGTTATTTCTGGCAATTGGACGTAGAGTAATGGTCAACAAACTTGTCTTGCGAGATCAATTACGCCAGTGTAGTGAGTTTGATCCTCACAAGGTGTCCCTTACTTTCGGCCTTGTGCCACATCTAAGCTCCACCATACTTTCAGCTATGTGTCACAACTAAGCTATGCTTAGTAAATCGTCAGTTGTACTTCGATAATCATTCTCTTCCTCCATTTTTCTCTTTATATAAATTTCAGTTTCCAAATTCAGTTTCTCACTACAGGATACAAGGTTTTCTGTATTATGAATAAATTTAAAAGAGTCCTGAATATTTTAAGGTGAAGCCTTTATCAAAATGACTATGAAGTAAAACCTTTTATCAACATTCTGCTGCTTAATTATTAATACACTACAAAAATTTTTAAACATTCTTTAGTGATTTTCGGTTTTTCATCTTATTGATATTATAATTTTTTCCCAAAATTCCTGCATTAAAATAATTGGGATTTTGCCTTCTGAGTTGCGGAACACTTTTTCAGCTCCTTCCTTTCTAATCAAGTTTGATGTTCAAAAATTTACTCCAATATCAATTGCCATCTTCTGTCTTATTATTTCCAGTTCTTTTATTATTCTTTCAACATAATATTTTTCTCCTATTCACTCACTGTCAGTAACCACTTGCATAACATGTTATTAGTGGCTTTATTTTCTTATTCGGGTTGAAATAATTAAAAAATGAAATATTAATTTCCATATTTACTAGCGATTTTTGGTGATACTATTACAAAGACCAAACGTAAAGTTGGATGTAGTGGATAGGAAATTAAGAATTAAAAGCAACTGTCTTCTTAACCTTTACAAAAATTCACAATGACGTGTGAAATCCTGATCTTGTCGAATAGAAAAAGCTTGACCACGTGCTTAAAAAAAAGTCGGAACCGGATTTTGCGAGTGGATGTTAAATTAGTTTTCTAACCAATGAGAGCGATTTTCAAAACTGAGGAGAGTTAGCGATCCAGTGCAAAAAAAAATAAATAAATAGATATAAATAGCTAAAGAAAGGTAAGGCCAGAGAGTCACATGGAAGCAGCAGAGACGAGAATCTAAAATGTAACAAGGCAGAAACTTTTAGTCCACCCGGACGGTCGTTCTTTTCTCCTTCTTTCTCGTGTGCTGAGTCCTTTTACTTCTTCTCCATTCTCAACATTCCTACTACATGCACACATACTACTACAAACTCTACCCTTAACTTCTTAATAATATCTCTAATTGAACATTAACTTCTATGAATTCTTGTTATTTTTTCCCATTAATAAATTTCTATTCTAACAAGCAAAATGTATACTTTTATTCTTCCACACATTCCAACCTGCTGTGAACCTTCAGATGATTACGAATAAAGTTGTTGATTGTATACTTTATTCTACGAAAGGAATTTGAAGAAATGACGTAGTAGATACAATTCATAAGCATTACAAGTGAGTTTAGTGCTAACAATTTCTTTTCTCGCAGTTCTCGTTTCTAGGAATTTTAAGATTCTTGCCCTTGTGACTAATTTGATCATCAAAATTTAAATTCAGTATCTTCTGTCTTATCAATTCCTATTTTTTATTGTTCTCACTCCTTAATAACGTTTTTATTTTTCTCGTTCTTTCACTCGCATTAACCCTTAAAGGCAATGTCAATCGATATTTTCTGTCTTACTAATTCCTATTATTTTATTGATCTCTCTCTTTAATCGGGTTTTTGCTTTTATTTTGTTTCTTCTTCTTCATCTTATATTGTTCAAAGACTTAGTAAACTCCTCCATTTTAGTTGCCTCATTGACTTGCCTGGATTGAAAATATTCAGATAAATACGATTACTTGTGTTGTTCTTAAATTTAGGGTGATATTCAAACAAAACCTAACGAATGCTATTTGTTATAGCCTCACGGATTGCATTCGTTTAAATTGCTTTTAACATCATTATAATTCATTTGCATCTTTTAATTATTTGATTTTCTTCAAGATTTCTGTTTTGTTATTAATTGAAACTGAAACTTAGCTTTATTTCTATGTTGATTTAGTTCATTCAAATTTCTCTTTGGTTTGGTGACTGAACTCATTTCCTTCTTTGTTCAAAGTTGTTATTCTCTAACATGTCTTTGTTGCTTTGTCTGACGACTTCCGTATTTCAACCAGTGTTAGAATTACAATTAGCGTTAAGCTAAGAACTCTTTCCAAAAAAATGTCAAAGTGCACAAATAGACATCTTACTATGGTTCGATGCATTAGATATAATACGGTACAGTGTAGTGAAATATTTGAAGGAAGTTGTGATGTCAGTTGTCGCCAACGATAAAATATTGTAGTGAAAAATGTGTAGCATAAATCAGAAAATTTTGCTGCCGAATAAAACTATTAAAGCTTAAAATGAGCAGCAATGTGTACGTTCAGACTGTATGTGTGTTTGTGAATACAGAATTATAAAAATGATAGTATTGCTAAATCCGCTGCTAAGAAGGTCGGTTTACTGTTCAGGGCCGGGAAGTTTTTCCCGTCTGAAAGAATCCTGCACAAATATAAATCCACCATCCGCCCGTGTATTGAATACTACTACCACATCTGGTCATGTGTCCCTGTTATTCACCTCAGGGTTCTTGACAAAATTCAACGCAGAATCTGTAATATGATCGATACCGACTTAGCAGCTCGGCTGCAGTCGCTGTCTCACCGGTGTGACGTGGCTTCCCTGTGCCTCTTCTATAAATACTTTCACGGCTTCTGCTCCAAGGAACTTAGATCATTGGCGCATCATAAATATGAATTTACACGAGCTACTAGATTAGCATCTAGGTCCCACCCTTTTACAGTGAAACCGATAAAATGTAACCGCAATTTCTACTCTAACAGCTTCCTTTCACGCACTTCCCACCTGTGGAATTCCCTTCCATATACTTGCTTCCCCGACAGCTACAATCTCCAGGAATTTCAATGTAAGGTCAATAGACATTTCTTATCACACTAACTTGCATCCATTCTCTCAAGCTCTTTTTTCATCTACTGTATCCCTATATTTCCTATAACTAACCCCTCTTTCTCATCCATTTTCCCAATGTAACCCAATGCGCAAAAGTGGCAGTAGAATGACTTGCATGGGGTGAGATGATTAAAACTAACTTGAAAATGACAAAATATTTTAGAACTAATGCCATAAATTATTGCCGAACGGTTTATTTTCAAAACTGAACTGAGGAAATAAATAATAATACGAGGAAATATGAAAATGTTTTAATTTTAATTTCTCCTTTGAGAATTTTTTTAGTTCCAGAACGATATCCGTTTATTAGAGGTTGTAATCTTTTTACGATATCAGCAAACATAATGGATAGCTTCAAACCAATACTATTAAAATCGATGATTTTTAAAGTAAAATATTCATTCTTTTGTCGTGCTTCCCACTTCTGCCGGCGATGGAAAACGAAACGAAAATGCGATACGTGGCGAACCGGCTTCGTCCCGTCGGGCTGTCCGCGCAGGGTTCGTTCTCGGGCTCTATATGCACCACACCGTCCAGCGGGTGCGCGGAAAAGCCTTCGGAGCCGGCGCCATGCAATTTTATAAATAAATACGGTATTTATGGTAATTATGTAGGTCAAGTTGCAAAATTCTATATAAGTCGGCCTGTTTAAAATGTCGATGAGTGAATGGTTTATACAAAAACTATTGGAAAGCTATTCGCTAATCAAACAGAAAAAGACGAAAGAATATTTTATTTCAACCAGATCTACAGTTGTGAAACAGATGCTGATCCACTTTAAACATGTAGACGTTGCAGCTAACTTCTACTTTAAGATATTTGATTAGAAAGAATGAATATTTACAGTGACGGAGATTATGTGTATTATTTGAGCTTGAAATCTTCTTACGATATCAGCAAACATATTGGATAACTGCAAACCAGTACTGTTAAAAGCGATGATTTTTTACAGTAAAATATTTATTAAAATTAAACGCCATGCAATTTTATAAAGATTAAATACACATATTTATGTAAATTATGTAGGTCAAGTTGCAAAATTCTATTTAAGTGGGCATGTTTAAAATGTCGATGAGTGAATGGTTTATACAAAAATATTGGAAGGCTATTCGCTAATCAAACAGAAAAAGACAAAAAAATATTTTATTTCAACCAGATCTACAGTAGTGAAAGAGATGCTGATCCACTTTAAACATGTAGACTTTATAGTTAAGTTCTATTTTAAGATATTTGATTAGAAAATGATTCTTTAAGCGCAGCTTAGATGTGGCACAAGGCCGAATGTATGGAACACCCAGTGAGGATCCAACTCACTTGTAATGAATCTAGCCAGACAAGCTTACTAAACATTACACTACCTCGAGGTGCTCAAGATATTTTATTAGAAAGAATGAATATTTACAGAGACGGGGATTATGGGTGTTACCCAACATGATTTGAAAAAGAAAACGTCGCTGCAATGTGGCAAAGGGCACATTAAACCTATAAATAGGCATGCATTTATCTCCCTAGTCTCTTTTACAGCTTTTCAGCTCTGGCTATAAGATATAGTTTCTACGTGGATAAAGTGTCCCCCAGTGGGGCACGCTTATTTCATGTTTTTCTTTTGATTTTCTGCCCGTTTACACGCACACACACACATTTTTTACCTGGACTCATATTACGTCTACTATTTTCACAACTTAATGGTCACTAAATATTTAACGCAATCTTAGAAGCATTCCCATAACAATGAATTAAATGTGCCATGATCGCCGCTTTCTATCGGATTTCTTTATCTCATCACCTGCTATTTCGTTAATACATATACATATTTTGGCTTTTCTTTTTATCTTCATCACTGAAGTGATTGTCAGGTGTCCACTGTGATATTAAAGATCATATAATACACAATAGATATTTGGTTAAGGAAATTGCGAATTCTAAACCATATATGGTCTGTAAACCTCGTTTTAAGAATCTGATAAGAGGAACAACGGCATCAAACGGACATATTGAAAATCCTATAAAATAAAAAGGTCTTCAATAATATTATATAGCGTTGTAATAATTAAGTTTCATTTCTATCATATAACCTTAGACATGAACTGACACAAAGAATTAGTATCTTAATCTTTCATTTTTGTAAAATATTTTTTAAAATAGCGAAAATGTGAATCGCATTTTCTTTCTTCTCTTACAATAATGTTCACGATTTTTCTATAATTCTGAGATAAGGTAATGCAATTATTTACATTATTTACATTGTTTAGACTGTTGTTCTAATCTTCGTTGCCATATCCTCCACGTTTTAGCCTCTTTCAGATGACTGGAATTTTTAACTGAACTCATTTTTTTTGGGCGGGGTAGATTTTTCAAGTTCCATGAGGCATGCTTTGTCCAGATGTTTCAGTATCAGTTATCTAATTTAAACTAACCTCTTTATGTTTTTATTAACTTCTACTGTAGCCAGGAATTAAATCCACAAAACTTTCAGTCAAGTCACTGAATCCAAAGTGGTCTAAACCCGATGACGTGTGAGTTCAATTAGTTTGAAAGAATTCTTGCAACCTTAAACCACTTATATATATATACACTTCCAACCATAAGTTTGGGACCACTTAGATTTATTCTGTAAGAGAAAGAAATAACAAATTGTATGTCTAAGAAGAATAAATATAGATATATTTCATAGTTGCTCAAAATTGTACAATAATTAAAATCAAATCTAACACAGAGTAATTTCAAATTTAATTAAAGTTAATTCATAGTTTCTTTTCATCAAAGACACCACCACGAGCCTTCATTACTGCAGAGCAAATCCTTGGCATTCTTTATAATAACTTATAGAAATAAGTTAGTGAAAGTGATTTCCAAGTATCCTACAAGCATTTAAACAACATTTGTTCATTTTTAGGATGTTCACTTTGAACTGTACAATCAATTTCATCCCTGACTAGTTCAACGAAGCTGCTATCTATTTGTTATATATCGCCGTATGACGACAAAACAACAAACACGCATATATAAAAATATAAGGTTATATTTTTATTAATGACGACGAACTGTGTGGAATAGAGAACGGGAGGGTGAGGGCGCATATAGAATGGCTGACGGGAGTGTAGTCTGCTGTGTTGTCTCTCTCTGCTTCCACCGGCCGTTCTCTGCTACTGGCGAATCCGTGTGTTGAGGTCTTTATATAGTCCTCTAGAACCGGGACTTTCCTTCCGGTTATTTTTTGCCTCGCCCACGCACGCCCACGTAATTCTAAGAGGCACCTGATCTGTTTGCCTCTGTAGCCATTTCCGCCGCTGTCGGAAATAAGGTCAAAATGACATCCGCTCCGGCCTCGACAGGATGTATTTCACAAACACCTGTCTTGTCGCTTTGCCGCCCCCTTCACCGACGGAAAACACCATCGCTTGCATCACTTCCTCGGGTGGGGCCAGATTGTTATATTACATATTAACCATCACAGACAATCGATCCTACCCTCCATTAGTATGGATCAGGCTAGTCTCTCTGAAAGCAAATCACTGCGCCTTTTCGGGTAACTCTCACAACAGACCTCAAATGGAATGATTATATAGAATCCATAGTTAAATCCACTGCTAATAAAGTCGGTTCTCTTTGTAGGGCCAGGAAGTGTTTTTCAGCCTGAAACAATCCTGCACATATATAAATCTACCAACCGCCCGTGCATTGAAAACTGCTGTCATATCTGGTCAGATGCTCCTGCTATCCACCTAGGTGTCCTTAACAAAATCCAACGGAGAATCTTTAATGTGATAGATTCCGACTTGGCAGCTCAGATACAATCACTTTCTCACTGACACAATGTGGTTTCTCTGTGTCTCTTCTACAAATACTTTCACGGCTTCTGCTCCGAAGAACTTACATCACTGGTTCCCCCTATATATGAGTTTACTCGAGTCACAAGATTAGAATCTAGGTCCCACACGTTTACTGTAACTGCAAATTCTACTCCAGCAGCTTCTTTTCTCGCACGTCCCGCCTGTAAATTCCCTTCCATATGCTTGCTTCCCCGACAGCTACAATCTCCAAGAATTTAAGCGTAAAGTCAATAGTCATCTCGTATCTCACTAACTGTCATACTCTCTCATGCTCTTTTCTACGTTCACTCCACTCTCATCAGTATTCTCATCCTTCTCTTACCAACTTCCTGACACCCCCTATACCTGTCACTCATAGCTTTCCTCGTATGTAACCCCCTGCAAAACAGTGGCAGTAAAATGCCTTGCTTGGGGCGATATGATTATAAAAAAATAATTGGATAATTCTAAATGAAAATAGAATGTTTATTTTATTAAAACTGCACAATAACATGAATTGTTCTGGTATCAAGTTGTTGTGCTATCTCCCCCATGCTAGTTCTTTTTCTTTTTGTTGGCTGGCCGAAGTAAAAGCTTGCTGACTGCCTTGTAAAATTTTTATTTGGAAATATGTGCGTGTGTTGGTCATAAATAAAAAAAACGGTATTGAGGTAAATTACAAAGGATCGTATTTATATTAGATATTAACACTGATCCAGTCAGAGTTCAATGTAATCAACTTTATTCATTTACAGGGTCAATATTTATTGCATTTATATTATATCTATTATTTTTACTCCCGTTTTTTAAACACACAAACAAATAAATTTATTTTCCCCTTATGTTTTCATATCGCTTATCGCGCTGTAATTTATATATATATATATATATATATATATATATATATATATAGATAGATAGATAGATAGATAGATCTTCTTCTTCTATGTGCCCTGTCTCTTCAGGACGTAGGCAATCATGGCTCTCCACGTCTCCCTATCCCTTGTGGCTCTTAGTATGTTTGCTCCTGGTGCTCCTGGCACCCCCCGTTCCGTCATCCACCTGATCAGACCCTGCAAATATGTTATCCGCTACCTTCCTCTGTCTCTCTTTCCTTCTATCTGACCAGTCAGTATCAGGTTCTCCAGGCTTTCTTTCCTCATTGCATGTCCCAGGAACTTCACTTGTCTCTTCCTGATGCTCAGCATCAATTTCCTTTTTGTTGCCATCCTTTCTAACCCCTCTTCGTTGCTTGTATGTTCAGTTCACGATATTCGTAGCATCCTCCTGTAGAACCACACTTCGGCCGCTTCCAGTTTTGTCCTCATTTTCGATGATATTATCCAGCATTCACTGCCGTATTGAAGAAGTGACATCACGTAGCAGTCTAGCACTCTTTTCTTCGTTTCTATTGAGATTTTCCTGTGTGTTAGTATTTTGCTCATCTTCTGGAACGCGTCCTTTGCCATGCCAATTCGCCTTCGGATCTCCGTGTCGCACATTCTATATTCTGTTAGAACACTTCCTAGGTACTTAAATTCTTGTACTTGTTTGATTCTGTTATCCCCCACCTGTATTTGGCATTTTGGGTTGTATCTTTTGCTGATGATCATGCACTAAGTTTTCTTAAATTTTATTTATAGTTCCTTATTGTCACAATCCACTCTTCCTTTCTGTATGAGGTCTTGTATTTTCCTTTCCGTGTCCGCAATCAGCACTGTATCGTCCGCATACCTTATGTTGTTCAGTTTGTGGCCTCCAATAACAAATCCTGGCGTGTCATCTTGGGTCCTAAAAATATTCTCGCTGTATAGGTTGAACAAATCCGGTGAAAAGACACATCCTTGTCTTACGCCTTTTTCTATCTTTGTGTATCTACTGAGGTCGTTACCTGTCTGTATGCAGGCCGTTTGCTGCCAGTAGAGATTCTCGATTATTCTTATGTCTTTCCCGAGAATGTCGAGGCTGCCGAGCATCTCCATCAATTCTTTGTGTTGTATTTTGTCAAATGCTTTCGCGTAGTCAATGAAGCATAGGTACAAGTCTTTCTTCATTTGTAATGCCCTTTCAGAGAGCATCCTAATCATGAATATGGCGTTCCTTGTTCCAGTGTCTTTGACGAACCTGCACTTTTCCTGCCCTATCTCTGGCCTGATTATGCTTCTCGCTCTATTCATCAGGATTCTGAAAATCAGTTTTGTAATGTGACTCATTAAGCTGATAGTTCTGTGTAGTTCGCACTCGTTTGCACCAGGTTTCTTCGGCAGCGCTATAAATATCGACTTGCATAGGTCGTCTGGTATTATTCCGCTGCTATAAATTTCGTTTATTATGTCGGTAATCTTTTTTATGCCATATTTTTCTAAGGCTGTCAGCAGCTCTATCACTATGCCATCTTGACCAGGTGCTTTGTTTCTGTTCATTTTGGCCATTGCAGCTTTATTTCCGCTCGATCCATCTCCTTGTGTATTCGCGGTTGTTCTCTCTTGTCGCAAAAGATTTCCTTTATATATTCTTCCAATCACTGGAGTATTTCCTCTTTTTCTAATATGATTGTTCCTTCCTTGGTTTTTATGCATCCTGTTGAGGAGCAGGTTTATTTTTTCCTGTCAGTTCTCTTATCTCTTTATGCATCTCTGCTTTGTTGTTCCTGCTCAGTCTCTCTACTTCTGCGCATTTGTTGTTGAGCCATTCCTCTTTGGCTTGGCTAGAATTAAAATATCTATATGGGCAAAGTAAATGATGTATCCCGAACATTATATGCAGATAGTTTAGTAAATATATATAATGACTTATCAAATAAACCTTGCAAGTAATCATCTAGTAATCTTATGTTTTTATTATTATTATTATTAGTAGTAGTAGTAGTAGTAACATGATGTAGCATTCACCTTTCATTAATATGTCCGTCACTTTGTTTTTGGTAATATTTTATAGCAATAGCCGTCACCCTCAACCTACTGCCTTCAAGTATTTTCTATCTTACAACATCTTTCCACTTTCTTCTGGTTCGCAATTTTCATAACATTTGTTCTGACGAGTTATATTCGTTAGTCTGTTTACCCGTGATGTTTTCTTCTTGAACCCACGATGCCACCTACACAAAGAATGAATCATTCCTAATCCTTAAGTAAGTTTCTTTGGGATAGACTCTTCACAAGAAAGGCTGCTTTGTGCAATTCCGGTCATATGCTTTCCTAATGACTACAATCTTAACATCTTCAAATTTTGGGTTAACCATTATCTTACCTAAATAGTCCCATAAACTTTTCTGGCCCTTTCTTACGCTCATACATTATCATACTACGTTGAGTGGTTTGTTGGAACATTACTATAAATAGTCGAAATCGTTTCATTTACTTACAGAAAATTATCCTTGGGAAAGGTATTATCCCATCTCTTCTTCCTCCAGCCATGGGTTGGATAGCAGACAGATTGGGTTTTGTAGCTTTGGTTAGCAAACGGTCTACTGCAGAAAGTGATGCTGGAAAATCTTCTGTCTAGTCAGTCATGTCTCGAAAAAGAAATGATCGCCGAAAGGTTTATCAAGTGTGGCAGTTAATTGACTGACAGACTGACTGACTATAAATAACGGAAAAAGAAAAGAAAACTTCTATACTGATTTGCAATAAGTAAAAATTTTTTAGATGTCCCTGCGTACTTGGCTAGAAGCACATTTACAGTTGATCACTTCATACTGGTGAGACTTATTATTTCCTTACAAATAATAATAAAAATCTATATGACTTGCTTGTTATATTCTCAAAAAACGATTATTATTGTTTATATATGAAACTTTCAAGAGGTCAAAATATAACGATTACTTTCAAATTTCTTTAAATACACTATAGCGCCAGATGTATATATTATTTACATTGTTTGGACTGTTGTTTTCATTTTTATTCCTACATTCACGACGTTTCGGTCATTGTAAGACCTGGACACCTTCAGGTTATTGAAATTTTGAAATCGAACCCTTTATTTCGATCACTTGGGCATATTGTTCTCCTTCCATGAGCTATGATACTGTCGGATGTCTAAGTTATCTCCTTTAAATTCAACTCTATAAGAAAATATATATTCAATTTATTGAACTCACAACTCTTTTGATCAAGTCACTGGATCTAACCAACGCTTTGATCCACTGGGCCATATGTTCTTCAGCTACAAGCAGTAGTGAACGAAATATTTAAAGGGTTGTCTTACTGGAAGGTAATAAATTTATTCAGAAGTAGCATGGCTCCTGGAACGAGAACAATCTACCCCAGTGTTGCGACAATTCTACTCCATCAGCTTCTTTTCTCGCGCTTCCCGCTTGTGGAACTCCCTTCCATACACTTGCCTTCCTGACGGCTACAACCTCCAGGAATTTAAATGCAAAGTCAATTCCCATAATTTATCCACTTAAAGCAAGCCCTTTCCACATCACTAAGTGTATCTTGTTCTTTTCCTTTCTCTCTACCTTCGCAACTGTCTTCACTTCTGTGTTCACATCCTTCTTTTGCCCGTTCTCTTTCATCCCCTGTAGCTTGTTCGTTTTTGTCTTCATTCACCTCCTGCCTAAAACTTTAGCTTTCTTATGTAGCCCATTACACATCAGTGCCTTTCTTAAGATTAAATGATTAAAAAAATAATAAAGGGTTCGTTTCTAAATTTTAATCACCTAAAGAAGACCAAGGTGTACATCGCCGAAACGTCTTGACTATGACAATAAAGATAAAGACAACATTCTAAACAATGTATGTAAATACTAACTCATCTCAGAATTATAGACAAACAGCGCAAGAGGTGTTACGAATATTATAGTCCGGAAGGCAATCAGTTACTTGATAACTAAGATACATGTCACACTCTTTAGACAAATCTTATATTGTAAGCATTTATTATATAGCAAGCCCACTATAATATATCGATATTGACACATTGATAAAAACTAGTCATCAAATACTCTAACCCGAAGTGCAGCTAAGTCAAAAGCAACTGGAAAAGATGAAGATTTAGAAATCAGTCATGAGAAGTGCAGCCATATTTTTTGAATGAAGTATTCATCATTTCCTCGTCCTAGAATTTATGAGATTCTAACGAATATGTCATTTATGGGTTTGTGTGTTAATCGACTTTTGTTTGTTTTAGTAAATCAATCAAATAAATTTTCGGCGCTTTTCATTTTATTGCAATTTGTCTGGAATATTGTCATTTACAAAATCTTTAGCAGAATTTAGCTATTCAAATAATGCCGTTATATATATATATATATATATATATATATAAGACTTTGAAAAATAGTACCTACTATGCCATCTATGCATCGTTCATTCAGCAATGAATTAGAACACTCTCAGCTATTGGGCGTGTATAATTATAATATACTCGCTATAAATAGTCTGCCTCCTTCTACCGAGCGCCCGTAGCTCAGAGGTAGGATGACCGACTGACGCCAATTCAGTCGGATTTCAATCCGGAGTAAAAAGCAATCGGCTCTCTAACCGTAGATTAGCTCTGATACAGCGAAACAGATCTGTCTGCGGATGACTATATATATATATATATATATATATATATAAAGAGAGAGAGATAGAAAAAAAGATTAATTAAAAACAAAAACTAAAAAAATATAAGCTTAGATACAGAATAAACCAAGTGTTTCCTGTCACCGAATTTCCAATAGTAACAATCATCAGACGGATATATATATATGTATGTGTGTTGGGGGGGAGAGAGAGAGAGAGTGTGTGTGTGTGTGTGTTAGGAGAAAGAGAGAGGGTGTGTGTGTGTTGCGGAGAGAGAGTGGGTTTGTGTCTGTGTGTGTGAGAACACTGAGGTTAACACTTAGGTTCTACAAACAGTTTCACACTTGACCGCAATCTTCAGACTATATGTGTTTTATTTTAACTCGACTATTTATATATGATAGTAATTGATGGATTATGTCTAACAAGTTTCATTGTATTAACATAACGGTCATAGGCTAGGCAGTAATGGTTATGTTTGTGATTATTCTATAAGCTATTTACGAGGGAAAATATTGCATACAAATGCGCTTATTCGTAACCGTTTGAAAATTTGGTTAATTGTTTATCTATTATTAAATATTGACTATTAATTATTATTTGTTGCCTATTAATAATACCCTTGCATTTTTTTAAATTTTTTGTTTGGGATTTTTTAAATTTTTATTTCTTTGGGGGTTGGTTAACTTATGTGTTTTGTTTAAAGTAATGGCGTTGTCTAAGGTGTGTTATATTATCTGCGTTGCATATAGTGCAGGTATTTGCATTTTTCATGGTACCATTTTACAAAGTATTGGTTATATAATTAATATATATATATACGAAAATGGCTAAGGAAATGGCCCAAAGCGCTTGGAGAAATACGGAAATCTTTTGCACTCCTACAAAACGGAAATATATAAGAATGTAGAACAAACGAAATTGAAAAATTATTAAATTTTCGTCATGCGTTATATTCAACGAAACATTCAAAAACAAAAGGTGATTGTCCAAATATATATATGTGTGTTCGTGTGTTTGTGTGTCTGTGTTTGTTTATGTGTGTGTCTGTTTATGAATGTGCATATAGTCCGCATAACTTATTCATAACTTCAATTGCGATATAGAGAATCATATTCTGAAATACGAAAGGTCTAATAAAATGTTGAAAAGACTTGTGGGTATTTTTTAAAAAATCCCGTTCGGAATAAGGCTGGCTGAATAAGTGCCTCCTATATATATATATATATATTCTTTCATAATGCTGCTTTCATTATTCGGACAATTAGCACCGACTAAGCTGAAAAGTAAGTGCCTTTCTTCTCATGAAAACTACAGTAGTAGAAATAACCACATCCTGAATAGAATTCTTGTCCCTACACTTAGGAAGTCAATGACCTTATAAATCTTATATTCTCGACAGTTTATTTATCTTTCCAAAGAACTCTTTAAAGTCTAACAAATGACAGAAACCATCACATGCTTCAAGTAAAAATCTTATTTGCATTCAAGTCAGTTGAGCCAATCAAAATAAAATCTCGTTTAGTACGAGCTTCTGCAGTCACATTTCTACATCACGTCTCATTGACTCCGTTTACTGTGATGTCTTACTGGCAATAACAGGAAATGTGGTCTTTACGCAAGATCCATCCAAAAACGCGTTTGCACACGGCTATAGCTTTTACAGCAACTAACACCAGATGAAGAGGATAAATCAGTTTTACATTCGAAAACGTCTTTGTGTCCTTGTGGAATAATTATTTTCCGCCCTCCAACACAGGGATTCTTAAACGATTCTGTTAGGTGCGGCGCGACTCATAGGTGAGGCAGAAAATGATAGCAGGTGAAGCGGAATTATATAAAAGTAATCAAAGATTTAGACACAATTTCAAAACATTCATATGACAATGTTATGCAATGGGTAGCATGTGATAAATTTCGGGGCAGATTTATATTCAGTCAGTCAGTTAAGTGCCATACGTGAAACACGCTTGGGCGATCATGTCTCATAAGAGACATGACTGACTGGGCAGAGGATTATCCCACAGTAGGTTGCCATTGCACTCTGCGGTAGACTGGTTGCCACCAAGGCTATAGAATCCAATCTTTCCTGTTATTTAACACATAACTGGAAGGAAGAGACGGATTAATACCTTTCCCAAGGGTATTTGCGCGTAAGTGGATGCAATGAATTCAACTGGAATTCGAACTCGGCTTCCCGATTTCTCGTTCCGAGCCGATATCCACTGGACCACTACGCACATAGGTACTTTTAAAAACCTAAAAATAAATGAAAATAAGATATTTTTATCAACACTAGAAATGTGAACTCACTGCTCATCTAGTCACAAAACCACAGGCGTTATTCTGTGAAAAGTCTTTTAAAGACGAACTCACAATGAAAAACATCAATGAAGCTGGAATTTGATCCTCCGAATAAATAAAGGACTTCCGATTCGAGATGGTTCGGGAGAAATCTAGTCTTTTCTGAAAGCGTGTCTGGGCAAAAGGCATGAGATAAAGAGTGTTTGGGAAGAAGGGAAAAAGGGGACGAGAGAATCGCCTCAGTGGTTCTACTGTGGCGATTAAAAGGGGAGGACAAACATGGTAGCTGACCCGTGAGTCAGCCGGTTATGGACAGAATTAAGATGTTACCCGGTAGAGGACAGTTTAACAAACTGTCGGAAGGATGGTGGTCGGTCATCGTTCTCTCTCTCACTTGAAAATTCACACGAGTAAAAAATAAAGAAAAATCAACTGACAATTTGTGTCCACTCGTTTTTCTTTTGATAAGATGCAGAAATGGAGTATGGAAATAGAGGAGAGATATCATTTATAAGGTTCTGACGCTGAATCTGCGGTTTCCTCCCTTTAACACTCCCTGGACCTTCATTGCGGAGGGTTGTTTGCGCCTTTTGGCCGGAACTTCCATTTGGAAGGAGCTAACTATTCAGTCAGTCAGTTAAGTGCCATGCGCGATACACGCTTGGGCGATCATGTCTCGAAAGAGACATGACTGACTGGGCAGGAGATTATCCCGCAGTAGGTTGCCATTGCTTTCTGCGGTAGACTGGTTGCCGACCAAGGCTATAGAACCCAATCTGTCCTATTATTTAACCCATAACTAGAGGGAAGAGATGGATTAATACCTTTCCCAAGGGTATTTGCGCGTAAGTGTATGCAAGGTTTTCAACTGGAATTTGAACTCGGTTCCCCGAGTTCTCGTTCCGAGCCGATATCCACTGCGCCACAACGCACATCCACTATTACCCAGAACTATTACCCAGAACTAACTATTACCCAGAACAAATATGCGAGAAAAAGTTGTTTGGAAATAATTGCTCAAAGTTTTATATGACAAGCAGGATGTAGCGAACATCTCAACGTCATTACTTTCATAGAAATTGCTCAGAGGAACTCAATCGTTAGTTTGGACAAATCTAAACTAAGAGGTTAGGGTCCGTCATGTAACTTACATAATTGCAAACCACTCATATTCCGATTTATAACATGTTGACCTGCATTTTGACCTGCAACACCTGCAAAAATGTTTTGATTAATTCACTAGCCAGTTTCCAAGATTTTAAAAAATAATATAAATTTGCAATATACTTTTTTTTACAATGTCTTAGCTGCGTTCATATTACGATCGATAATAAACAATTTCATCATCTTTTATACTTATTTTTCTCTCCACTCATATCGCAATCTGCAAAATGAACGATACCACGAGTAACAATATCCCTCACTTCGTTGTATTAAGCAAGAAAAAATATACCAACATGGAAATAGGGTTACATTGGAACGTAGGCGATCATATCCTTCCACATCTCCCTATCTCTGGTGGCTCTTAGCACACTTTCTCCTGTAACGTTTCTCAGCCAGCGTTGTGTCATCCGCTTGCTGAGGACCTTCAAATATGTTATCCTCTGCTGTCCTCTGTCTCTTTTTCCCTTTATCTGGCCTGTTAGTGTCATGTTCTCCAAGCCCTCCTTCCTTATTGTATGTCCCAGGAATTTAAGTTGTCTCTTCCTGATGCTCAATATTAATTTCCTTTTCGATTCCATTCTTTCCAACACCTCGTCATTGCTCACATGCTCGGTCCACGATATCCGCAGCATCCTTCTGTAGAACCACATTTCAGCTGCTTCAAGTTTTTCCTTCATCTTTGTTGATATTGTCCAATATTCACTGCCATATTAAAGAACTGACATCACATAGCGATCCAGTACTCTCTTCTTTGTTTCTAGTGAAAGTTTCCTGTGTCTTAATACTTCACTCAGTTTCTAGAACGCGTCCTTCGCCTTGCCAATTCACCTTGGGATTTCTGTGTCGCACTTTCCGTCTTCAGTTAGAACAATTCCCAGATATTTAAATATTCGTACCTGCTTGATTTTTACACCCCCACCTGTATTTGGATGCCCTTTCTGCTGATGATCATGCATTTCGGTTTTTTTGGGCAAATAATAGTAATTTTCCTTTTTAAGAAAATCTGATTATTATTTGGGATGATTGAGCTGAACTTGCGTATGAAGATTTACTTAATAATTTTTTCAAGGAAATTTATTTTTTTCTTTTGCGCGCGTTACACCTTGTGCAAATTAACTGAAACAAAATGAATAATGTCTTCTTGAGATCTTGCACACTTTCTCTGATTACGTATAAGTCGTCCCTTGGTGTTGTTTTTTATTTCCGACCGCATTTCACTTTATATGTTGAACTAATTGATCCAGTTTGTTTTTTTTCGCCCTGATGAAACGACTGACATTTCTGACATCAACAATATCTGCGATCTCTCGATAAGGCTTTGCCAGAGTGTTAATGCACCGTTAAAATTTTCGTACGCTTCCTTGAAGTAACGTCTATCTCAGACAATGGCCATAGAACAAAAAATCAACAGTCGAGACAATAATGTTTGGAGGTTAGAAAAATCTGATGTAATTACAGATGACGTAATATATTTCAAGGCCAAACAAATTTCATCATTCATCCATAAAATATTTCTGCACACCACTGCAAATGACCTAATCTAAAGAAAAAATAAAAATTAATTACACCATTATTCCAGTGGGTCGAATACTGAGTGTATGGCGGAAGAAAGAATATGCGATAAAAAAAAGCTAAAGGATATATCTCTTGTTTATGTAACATGAGATTATGGGAGCGAAATTTTTAATAATGATGTTATTATTATTTATGTTATAAAACATTACTGTGGATTTTTATTTGTATGAATTTCTATGCCTTTGATGTGGAGAAATTTCTCCTTAAAAACATTGATAAAAAAAGTACCAGAACTGTGGCTATGGCAGCGGAGCTGAAGTAGGAAATGATAGTGAACTCTGTCACGAATCCATTCGATACGTATAGCAGTCCTTGGAAGGAAAATGTGTACAGTGTGGTCGTCTCACCACACTACAGAGACTGCATCAGTGAATATGCCTTGGGCAGCAGTTTTTGGCCAAGTCTAGCATTTCCCAGCTCAGACAACCACCATATTGCGTTTCAGTCTTTTTTTCTTCAAAATTCAAATCGAAATTAAAAAGAATACCGTATGTTTCGGATTAGAAGATTTTTTCCCCAAAAATATGCCCTGAAAAATACTTATGCGTCTTCCAAGACTAATTCATAAGTTACCATCAGTTTATTCACACTTTCCATATTGCACTCTATCTAAGCAACGGTTATCGAATTCACACATATATATATACTAAACAGTCATAGTATGGAGGGTAGTGAAGATATTTTTTTTGTACATGACTGAAAATTGTTTCAAGCTTTTACAGGAATCTAGTAGTGACAACTTTTCAGAATTTGATGATGAATAAAATTTATTTTATTGTTTTGTATTTTACATACATATTTAAAAAGAAAATTAATTTATTTTTATGAAAATAAATCACCCTTTAACAATGAAAGATGTATATTATATATATCAACTACTAACTAGCATGTTATTGTATAAAAACAAAACCGGACGAATGAATATTGTGAATAATACATAGGGACAGTATGTCAGAGACGCATGGTGAATGTGTTGATACATGAGAATGCCTTTTTTCTTAGAAATTTCTTTCTAATATTAGAGTGCGTCTTCACTGTTGCAGCGTCTTGTAGGAAGTAAAATACAGTATTTGAAAACAAGCTAATCGGAGAGAATGCGTGGCGAAAGCTACTCGATATCCTAAATAGAAGCCCCAGGAATGCTTCCGTTATTAAAAACGAGTTTAAAATAAGTAGTCGCTATATACCTGTATGCATTTTGGGCATAGAATACAGGCACTGGAAATTATAGGCATTCGTATTATCCGGAGACACTCATACCATGGCAACATCAGCAACGACCATGTACGCTGTAAAATCCAGCATCACATTGGTTCTTACGAAGACATTTTTACTACAGTGAAGAAAAGGAAGATGAGATGGTATGGCCAAGTAACACGATAACATAGACTTACTTCTTCATGGAACCGTGATTAGACGTAGGAGGAGAGGAAGATGAAAGAAAAAAGTGAAATGACAATACCGAGGAATGGATAGATAAACTATTTACTGAAACTCAGGCCCCGGCACACCACAACAACAGGCGGAGAAGACTGATGACCAACTCAGCATATCGGCACCCAAATTACTCCTTTCGGGGTTAGAGGCGAATGCCAAACCAAATTAACTGAAAGTGAATTACACAGAAAAGAGAAAAAAGTCTTAACGTTAACAAATTATGCCAAATGAATGTGATTTGCTTTGTGGTGCAGTGGATATCGGCTCGCAACGAGAAGTCGGAAATCCGAGTTCGAAGTCCAGTTGAATTCCTTGCATTCACTTACGCGTGAATACCCTTGGGATAGGTACTTATCCGTCTCTTTCTTTCCAGTTATGGGTTAAATAACAGTACAGATTAGGCTCTATATCCTAGAAAGTAATGGCAACCTTGTGCGGGATAACCTTCTGCCAAGTCAGTCCTGTCTCTTTAGTGAGATGGTCTTCTAAACATGTATTACGTGTGGTTCTTAACTGACTGACTGATATTCGTTTAATTGTTCGTCAGATGTCATTTGCCAAGTCGTGTGATATCGTAGGCATTTATTCTCCTATTCGTAAACAAATTATGCCAAATGTAGAAAAAAGAAGAGCAGTATGTTAAATAAATATGAGAAAATAAAGAAAAGGATAATTAAATATGCATGCATCATATTTCTGTCATCCCTGCCACTTTAATCTTTAAACATTTCAATGCAACATCAATCGCCATTTACGGTAAAGTATTCTCACTTCATTTCAATTGCAGTAACTGCTTGCGTCTTAGTGTCAGTAACACGTTGTTTGTAGCAAAATAATGAAAAAAAATTGCCTTCGAAAATATGGAACTGGATTCATTTATTTATTTATTTTTTGTTTTGTTTTTTCAGTTTTAATTATTCTTTAATCCAAACATGGGATATGTGTTGTGGTGCAGTGGATATGGGCTCGTAACAAGAAATCGAAGAGCCGACTTCGAATTCCAGTTGAAATCACTGCATTCACTTACGCGCAAAAAAACTTTGGTATAATTCTGCCACATTCATGCAGCTCTTAGTAACTTAACACAAAAGATTGGGTTCTATAGCCCTGGTTGCCAACCAGTCTAACGCAGAAAGTAATGGCAACCTATTGCGGAAAAATCTTCTGCTTAGTCATGTATCTTTTGAGACATGATCGCCTAAGCGTGTATCACATATGGTATTTATTGGACTGACTGAATTCCAAAAATATATTTTAGTTTTAAATAACCAACAATGTGTAAATAAATTTTAAAAGAAACAGGTCATTTCAATCAACCTAGTAGACCAGAGACAAACGTCATCTAAACTAAAATGGAACTTTGTGTGTGTGTGTAAGTGTGTGTGTCCCCGTTACCTATAGACTCTGAAACGACTGAACCGATTTTCTTGAAAATTTACACAGTTGTACTATAAGCGTCTGCGAGTGTTCTTAGCTAGAGTTTGTGTCGAGGTACAACCGATAAATATCGAAAATCGAATAGATCAGGTTATAATAGGAGAGATTCGATTTTAATCAAATTTGATACACTCATAGACAAAGACATAAGAAACGATATTCAGAAGTTTCAAGGTTGCAGTTCTTACAATAGTTCAGAAAATCGATAATATATATATATATGAAGGGCAAGATGATTATGCGTGTGTGTGTCTGTTTATCTGCCTGTATGTCCGTATTTTTTCAGCCCTTTTGTTTTAGTTTTTGCTTGGAGTTTGGCTCTAAGTAGGTATAAGTGCAGTTCTTAGTCTCAGCCATGATACCATTTACTCAGAGGACTTATTTAGCCTTCAAAATTCAGTTTACGACGAAAAAACTTATACCAGGAAATCCAAATTTGACTTACAACCATTCATTTTTTTTTTCAGTCTACAGTTTCGGTTTAACTGGAAACAACTATTGCTTTTTAGTCTTTCGTGCCAACGTCCAAAGAGTCTGAGCTCCATGACCATCGATTAGTTTTAAAGCTTTCACTACACCCGAGCAACACCGAGCTATACTGCTAGTATATATATTTATATATATATATATATATATATATAAAATTGATAACATATATATAAAAAGGAAGATGTTTGTGTGTGTCTGTTTATCTGCCTGTATGTCTGTATTTTTTTCAGCCCTTTTATTTTAGTTTTTGCTTCGAGTTTGGCTCTAAGTAGGTATAATTGTAGTTCTTAGTCTCAGCCATGATACCATTTACTCAGAGGACTTGTTTAGACTTCAAAATCCAGCTTACGACAAAAAAAAACTTATATGATATCGATACCAGGAAATGAAAATTTGACTTACATCCATTCATTTTTCTTTCAGTCTACGGTTTCGCTTCAGCTGGAAACAACTACTGCTTTTAGTCTTTCGTGCCAACGTCCAAAGAGTCTGAGCTCCATAACCATGGATTAGTTTTAAAGCT